>CM077179.1:40575576-40587011 GCA_039654105.1 Coreius guichenoti | reverse complement strand
GTGTAAACGCTCATGTGGTCAAATGCACACGAACAGCCTCTAAAAGACCGTCTACTCTCCGTCGTTCTTATGTAATTGCATGAGTTTATTTCGCCTATTAGAATGAAAGATCTGAAAAAGCCCATACATTTACCCTCCATAGACCCTTCCCTCGAAGAAATCAGGACAGAAGTGGCTGAAAGTGGACAAAAGAGATGAATTAAAACACCTAGGGCTCTATCATACACTCGGTGCAATGTGACGCCAGGAGCGACGCAAGTGTTTTCTGCTAGTTTCAGCTGACGCAGCTCTCATTTTCTCGTTGTTTAAATATCAAATGCACTGGCGCATCTGTTCGCCCATGGGCGTCTGGTCTAAACCAGGTGTGTGTTCAGGAGCATTGTTGGAGCGTTGCTGTTGTGAGGAACTGAAAACGACTGTGCCATTGACCAACACAAACCTGCTCTAAAGTCAATAGTGCAGTATTTTTTGTGTTATTTAAAGGGTGTGTTAGTAATATGAGCCTATAGGCGGTGCACAACGCACATACACTCTGATTATTACACACACACTCTGATTATTACACACACACAGCACACACACGTTTTTAAAAATTAAAAATAAAAGGATTAAAATGTAAAAGATTATTATTGTGTACATAAAGATAAAAAATGCCTACATGTCATAATGGATCATCATTGCATGTCTCAGAATGACCAGTTTGCAGCAATGACGAGCAAGCAGGCGTCATTGGACAGATCCGTTTCCTCGCTGGAGAAGCGTTCAGTCTTTCCGCTCACATGTGAATAGTGAATCCGCTCATGGTACGAGCGCAGCTGGCTTTTAAAGGGAAAGGGAGATGAGACTCTGATTGTTTTTTTGCACGTTACGCCCAAAACACACCCATGACTCATTACGAGACGAGGGACGACCCTTTTGGATCATGTGCCTGGAACGCCGACCGTTTTTCCTGTTGTTAAACTAGCAAAAGTGGATTTGGACGCGCCCTAAGAGCACCTGCGCCGTGAGCTTCAGACCATGAGCTCAGATCACTAAAATAGTGCCCAAGTGTAAACGGAAATGTGTCTTCCTCGTCTAATTGTGATCCGATCGACCAAAACACATCTTAATACCAGGTGTAAACAGAGCCTAAAACTAGAGTCTCTTATCATGTGAGTTTAATTCTTGTTTTTTATAAAAAAATTAAGTGAGTTTTTGCTTAAAAATGCCAATGGGGTCAATCTTGTTTCCCCTTTGTATTAAATTTATTTTTCTGACAGTTTCCATCCATGCATTTTTATGCACATTTTAGTATATTGCATAAAAAACTGCATAAAGGAGTGAATAAAAGTGCACATTACTTAAATGACTTTTTTTTATTTGATAAGACATGCTCATAAACTACGATGGAAGCATTTATTCCTGAACGCCTCGAGTCATGTGACTGAATCATTTACTCAGATGATTGGCTAGTAACTGTTAAGTTTGTCCAAGCGCATTGACTCTAAACCGCAAGTCATTTATTGCATTTATTTTGTTTACTTTAACGGGAAATTAATTCGCATAAAAAGGTGTAAAAAATGCACTTTAGTTGGATGATTTTTTTGAAGTTTTTCTGCAGTAAATGTAAATTAAATGTTCTTAGAACGTTTGGCTAACGTTCCTATTAAAAAAGTTACTTTTAAATGTTCTCTGAACGTTCAAAACAACAAAAAGTTCTAAAAACGTTCTTGGTTATGAGAACGTTAAGGGAACATTCCATTTGATCACTGTGGAATGTTACATTTGAATGTTCTCTGAACATTCCGAAATGTTCAGTTGTAACGTTTTTTAAATGTTGCTACATGTTTCGGAACGTTCAGAGAACATTCAAATGTAACATTCCACAGTGATCAAATGGAATGTTCCCTTAACGTTCTCATAACCAAGAAGAAACATTTTTAACACTTTTTGTTGAGTAGCAACATTTAAAAAACGTTACAACTGAACATGTCAGATAAAAACATTCCATGACTGATGTTTTTTGTGCTAACATTATTAAAACCTGTTTGAACATTACTGGAAGAATGTTTGTTTGAAACTTTAGCTAAAGTTGTGTGAACATTCCCTGTTAGCTGGGATAGTGCGAGTTTTTAAACTTTAGTGTTCTTAAACTGTTACATTTGTGTCAGATCTTTATGTAACACCCGTCAGAATCAGAGCCGGAGCCGGTCTGAAGGTTAACTCCGCTGTGAAGAGGCTTTGACGCACAGATGTGGCAGGAGAAACGGGAGCCGTGTGGACGGGTTAATGTGACACTGATTGGTGGATTTGAGCGTCTGATTGTGGATGTGTGTGTGCCAGGCTGCTGTACGCGTATAATTTAAGCGGCAGGTCTAATTTAAGAGCTCGCAACCGATGATTACAGCACTGAACCGAACGCTCCCACTGCACCGCAGCAGTGCATGTTTCTCATTACACACACACACACACACACCTGGAGATCCAAACACACACATGGGACACACAATCATTGAGAGTTATTGAATGGAAGGTTTGTTCGTATCGCTGCGGTTGCCAGGCGTTCAGGATCTGCGCCGGTCGTGGGTTTGGAGTAATTGGCGAGTTACTAAGATTAGAGTGCAGCTCCTAAAGCACTTAACCTTGTTTTCCTCAAGGGTCCCGTCACCTCAATGAACGTCTCTTCTGATGAAACGTGCCTGATGAAGAGTAAGCGGCTCATTTATGGATGCAGAAAGCGCTCGCTCTTTCACTGCTCCAGTGGTTTAATGGAGACTCTGATGTTTCTCACTTATTCAACAGGAGAAATACAAATACAGAATGAGTCAATAGTTCATATAGTCATAATATTCAGACCATTTGGTCTCGGAAGCAGTGCTGTTATTGTTCACTAAAACTTTTATAAAAATATCATTGTTAATTATTAAGCTGAAAGTCAAATCCAATATAAATATTAGATGAAACACTTAAACTTAAAAACTTAAATGAAAATTTGAAAAAAATAAATTAATTAAACTTATAAATAAAATAAAATAATATTAAAAAATAATATTTAAAAAATTACAAAAGCACATGACACAATTACCTAAAGCTTAAATTAAAATTAAAACTGAAATTAAAAAAAGAAAAATAAATAAAAATAAAATCTAATAATATGAATATTAAAATAAAATAGTATGCAATACTAAAATAACTCAAATTGATAAGGAATATGTATATTGTTTGCATTTTGATTTCAGACTCATATGAGCTTACTAGAGTGTGTGTGTGTGTGTGTGTGTGTGTGTCTGTGTGTGTCTGTGTGTGTGTGTGTGTCTGTGTGTTTGTCCGTGTGTCTGTGTGTGTGTGTGTCTGTGTCTATGTGTGCGTGTGGTGTGTCTATGTGTGCATGTGTGTCTGTGTGTATGTGCGTCTGTGTGTGTGTCCATGTGTGTGTGTGTCTGTGCATGTGTCTTTGTGTGTGCATGTCTCTGTGTGTGTGCCTCTGTGTGTGTGCATCTGTGTGTGTGTGTGTGTGTGTCTATGTGTGCGTGTGTTTGTGTGTGTGTGTCCATGTGTGTGCATGTCTTTGTGTGTGCATGTCTATGTGTGTATGTGCGTGTGTGTGTGTGTTTGCGTGTGCATCTGTGTGTGTTTGTGTGTGCGTCTGTGTGTGTGTGTGCGTCTGTGTGTGTGCATTTGTTTGTGCGTGTCTGTGTGTCTGTGTGTGTGTGTGCGCGCCTGTGCGTGTCTGTGTGTGCGTGTGTGTGCGTCTGTGTGTGTGTGTGTGCGTCTGTGCGTCTGTGTGTGTGTGTGTGTGTGTGTTTCCTCAGGGATCTTTCCAACAACAGGATTGGCTGCTTCTCTGCTGATATGTTTCTTGACCTTGGCCGCCTCTCCAAACTGTGAGTTCAGTCTCTCTCTCTCTCTCTCTGTCTCTCTCTCTCTGTCTCTCTCTCTCTCTCTCTGTCTCTCTCTCTCTCTGTCTCTCTGCCTCTCTCTCTCTCTCTCTCTCTCTCTCTCTCTCTGTATATATATCTTTATCTCTCTCTCTCTCTCTCTCTCTCTCTCTCTCTCTCTCTCTCTCTCTCTCTCTCTGTATATATATCTTTATCTCTCTCTCTCTCTCGAGCTCTGGAAGCTGTTTATCACTAATAATTGATGTTCTAGTTGTGTTTATTGCTTTGGCATGAATCGTCAGACAGGTTTGTGTGTCTTTCAGGAATCTGTCTGGGAATATTTTCTCCACGCTGCCGGAGGGGCTTTTCACACACACACCTTCCCTCCGAGCGCTGTAAGATATGCACACACTATTTTAAACGTGTAAATCTGTTAAACTGGGTCATGATATGAGTACAATCCTTCTTTGTACTATGAAAAACTACTGTACGGAAAAACTTTCTTTTTAACATTTACTGGAGCTAAACTGCAAAAATCAGTTCCCACACACATATTTTTATGCAAATTTTGGGATGTTGCATAAAAATCCCACAAAGATGTGAATAAAAATGTCTCTAAGACAATAGTGTCATTATTCAGATCAATTCAGTTCAATGTTGATTCAGTTCAGTTCAATGTTGATTCAGTTAAATGTTGATTCAGTTCAGATCATTGTTGATTCAGTTCAGTTCAATGTTGATTCAGTTCAATGTTGATTCAGTTCAGTTCAGTGTTGATTCAGTTCAGTTCAATGTTGATTCAGTTCAATGTTGATTTAGTTCAGTTCAATGTTGATTCAGTTCAGTTCAATCTTGATTCAGTTCAATGTTGATTCAGTTCAATATTGATTCAATTCAGTGCTGATTCAGTTCAGTTCAATGCTGATTCAGTTCAGTTCATTGTTGATTCAGTTCAGTTCAATGCTGATTCAGTTCAGTTCAATGCTGATTCAGTTCAGTTCATTGTTGATTCAGTTCAGTTCATTGTTGATTCAGTTCAGTTCATTGCTGATTTAGTTCAGTTCAATACTGATTCAGTTCAGTTCATTGTTGATTCAGTTCAGTTCATTCTTGATTCAATTCAGTTCAATGCTGATTCAGTTCAGTTCGATGCTGATTCAGTTCAGTTCATTGTTGATTCAGTTCAGTTCAATGCTGATTCAGTTCAGTTCAATGCTGATTCAGTTCAGTTCATTGTTGATTCAGTTCAGTTCAATGCTGATTTAGTTCAGTTCAATACTGATTCAGTTCAGTTCAATACTGATTCAGTTCAGTTCATTGTTGATTCAGTTCAGTTCAATGCTGATTCAGTTCAGTTCGATGCTGATTCAGTTCAGTTCATTGTTGATTCAGTTCAGTTCATTGCTGATTCAGTTCAGTTCAATGCTGATTCAGTTCAGTTCAATGCTGATTCAGTTCAGTTCAATATTGATTCAGTTCAGTTCAGTGCTGATTTAGTTCAGTTCATTGTTGATTCAGTTCAGTTCAATGCTGATTCAGTTCAGTTCGATGCTGATTCAGTTCAGTTCATTGTTGATTCAGTTCAGTTCATTGCTGATTCAGTTCAGTTCATTGCTGATTCAGTTCAGTTCAATGCTGATTCAGTTCAGTTCAATGCTGATTCAGTTCAGTTCAATATTGATTCAGTTCAGTTCAATGCTGATTCAGTTCAGTTCAATGCTGATTCAGTTCAGTTCAGTTTAAATTCTGTTGTTATCCAATAGTGTCAGTGCATTAAATCGTTAATATCACTGAATATGAATGAAGTTTTAAAGCTTGTTGTGTGTCTCCAGGAGCGTGGGCACAGACTCTCTGTTCTGTGATTGTCAGCTGCGCTGGTTGCTGTCGTGGGTCAGGATTCAGTCCGTGCGTGTGGGTAATGAATCCGTGTGTGTGTATCCGAACCGTCTCCATGGACTGGAGCTCCGCAGCCTTCAGGAACACCAGCTCACCTGCAGTAAGACCTGACAATATTACTCTACAGTGCTAAAATAGATACAAAAATAATATACCTGGTGCATTTTATTATCTTGTGTGATCAGGAATTTAGTAAGAATGAATTATGCCTACTGATGATGATGATGCATGCATTATCTTAGAATGCAATTCACTAAAGGAATTATGCAAACAGGTGATGCACAAACACGCCCACACTTTTCTGTTAATCTGATTGGATTCATAATAAGCCTCATTTGCATAGCTAGAGTTTGCACTGACCAATGGACAAACATGTACTGATTTTATAGATCCAACTCTAAGATCTTTATGACTCTCTGAGGAAACAAAGGAAATTAACATCTGAGCTCTCTCTTGTGAAAGTAGCATCCCCACCCGAGGCGACATCACACAGAGTCAATCACCTAATTTACATTTCATTCCCTTCACCATCATCTCTCCTCTCCACATGTTGAGATGACCTGAAATTCACACAAAATCTATCTGGGTTAATATGAACAATTATAATACAACACTATACATGTTTGGTATCATTTGAAACATCTCAGTGCGACTGGTACAAAGGTCTCATTCCCACAGAAGTAAACCAAAAGGTTTTAAGAGTTTAGACATATTTTGCTTTCAGTGGAGGGCAGATCCTCTGCCAATTGGTCTTTCATGCATATTGCCCTCGTCCCCAAAAGGTGTAAACTACACAGGTCTATGACCCTAGTCAATGCAAATTCCTATTGTAAGTTCCTGTCTCACTTTGGGGGATGCTTTGTCTTGGTCTGGTATTTAAGGAAAAGTTGTCAAGGGCTCGGGCGATCCTGTACTCAGGTCAGCCGTTAACGCTGTAATTTTCAGATGTCAGGAATGCATCTTTTACTCTGTACTTCAGAGCATTTGATGTTATGTATTGATTATCTATGAACTGATTATGTAATTGGCATGATACATTTACCTGACTAATAA
This sequence comes from Coreius guichenoti, assembly GCA_039654105.1. Classification (NCBI taxonomy): domain Eukaryota; kingdom Metazoa; phylum Chordata; class Actinopteri; order Cypriniformes; family Gobionidae; genus Coreius; species Coreius guichenoti. Next base: position 40,580,205 of record CM077179.1, on the reverse strand, counting down.
TAAATTGTTACATTTGATTTCATTCTGACTTACTCTGAAACTATTGACTTTAGTAGATTACGTTGTATCCATTGTTACCGCAAATCTGTGTCAGGTTAGTAACTGACTAAAGTCCAGTTTTGATTGGAGCATAGGGCACACCAACTGAGATTTTAGAGCTCCGGGTAACGCTTGGCACTAGTTCAAGTGTACTTAGACTGTAGAGGCTAATAAAGGGAATTTCCGTTTAGGGCAACCGAATGTTGACCAATCAACCTAAATAGGGTGAGCCTTACCTCTAAGTTACTCTAGCTAAGTGTATATGGGAAACCATGGCATGACCAAACCAAAGCTACTATTAGAGAAAGTATCAGAGATGGAAACTCGAGTCTGCGGCTTGGACTCGAATCGCACTTAAGTCGCAAAAAAAAAAATACTTGCTACTTGACTTGGACTTGCGAACAACTGACCCGAGACTTGACTCGAGACTTGACTTGGACTTGACATGGACTTGAAGACTGAGACTTGTGGAAAAAATGCAAGTCTTTTGGCACGGCATTCCCGATTACGTTCTCTATTTACTACCCCACATGACAGCACGAAACACCAACTTTTACTATTCATTCATTCCCAAATATGGGCTGCAGCAGCGAATATCACAAAACATTTCTAAACACACCAAGCCAGCGAGCGCGTGACGCCTCTGAAGGCACGCAAATTCATCACCCATTAGAAAACTGCTGTTAAATAAATTAGCAACAAATAGTAACAATATAGTCAAGCCTTACCTTACGAAACTTTGTCATTTAATTTGAAAAGCAATCAATTAATCCGAAGGGAAGCTGCGGTGTTGCACAGCAGCAGAGGCTTGCTTGCAGTCTATTTTCAAGAAGGACACATTTCCATGTCCTTTTCATGTTTTTCCCCAAAGTAGGCTATTTGCTAACATATGCACATAATCCAGATTTACAAAGTTAATTTGCATCTGGATTGCACGAACACTTTCATACGCAATTTATGACCCTGTCCGACTCATTTCCACAAACGAGACACGCAGATGGAAATGTTGTTCTTTGTGTCGTTTACTGTAACGCTTGTCTATACACAGGTTTTGTTACCGCCAGCTCTCACTGGAAGACTACATTATCCAGCATTGCTTGAGATCTACAGCAAACTACGGCAACTCAAATAGCTCAAAATACACAGCACTTTTTCCCCTTGTGGTGGTTCTAAATGGTATAATTTTGTATAAAGTTGGAAAGTAATAGTAATGATTTAAGTAGTATTTTGTGTGCTTTATTAGGAAATTTTAAAGTAAAAGTAATCTGTTTTGATATTTCAATACACTGTTAATTATAACAACTAGCTGAAAAAATATTGTTAAAAATAGAACAAAGACTTGACTTGAGACTTGACTTGGACCCTAAAGACTTGAGACTTGACTTGACTTGGCTTGGACCTCAAAGACTTGACTTGACTTGGCTTGGACCTCAAAGACTTGAGACTTGACTTGGACCCTAAAGACTTGAGACTTGACTTGACTTGGACCTCAAAGACTTAAGACTTGACTTGACTTGGACCCTAAAGACTTGAGACTTGACTTGACTTGGACCCTAAAGACTTGAGACCTGACTTGGACCTCAAAGACTTGAGACTTGACTTGACTTGACTTGGACCTCAAAGACTTGAGACTTGACTTGGACTTGGACCTCAAAGACTTGAGACTTGACTTGACTTGATTTGGACCTCAAAGACTTGAGACTTGACTTGACTTGACTTGGACCTCAAAGACTTGAAACTTGACTTGGACTTGGACCTCAAAGACTTGAGACTTGACTTGGACCTCAAAGACTTGAGACTTGACTTGACTTGGACCCTAAAGACTTGAGATTTTATTTGACTTGGACCTCAAAGACTTGAGACTTGACTTGACTTGGACCCTAAAGACTTGAGACTTGACTTGGACTTGGACCTCAAAGACTTGAAACTTGACTTGGACCTCAAAGACTTGAGACTTGACTTGGACCTCAAATACTTGAAACTTGACTTGGACTTGGACCTCAAAGACTTAAGACTTGACTTGACTTGGACCTTAAAGACTTGAGACTTTACTTGACTTGACTTGGACCCTAAAGACTTGAGACTTGACTTGACCTGACTTGGACCTCAAAGACTTGAGACTTGACTTGACCTGACTTGGACCTCAAAGACTTGAGACTTGACTTGACTTGACTTGGACCCTAAAGACTTGAAACTTGACTTCACTTGGACCTCAAAGACTTGAAACTTGACTTTGACTTGGACCTCAAAGACTTGAGACTTGTCTTGACTTGACTTGGACCCTAAAGACTTGAAACTTGACTTGGACCTCAAAGACTTCAGACTTGACATAACTTGGACCCTAAAGACTTGAGACTTGACTTGACTTGGACCTCAAAGACTTCAGACTTGACTTGGACCCTAAAGACTTGAGATTTAACTTGACTTGACTTGGATCCTAAAGACTTGAGACTTGGCTTGACTTGACTTGGACCTCAAAGACTTGAGACTTGACTTGGACCCTAAAGACTTGAAACTTGACTTGGACTTGGACCTCAAAGACTTGAGACTTGACTTGACTTGGACCCTAAAGACTTGAAACTTGACTTGGACTTGGACCTCAAAGACTTGAGACCTGACTTGGACTTTGACCTCAAAGACTTGAGACTTGACTTGGACCTTAAAGACTTGAGACTTGACTTGACTTGACTTGGACCCTAAAGACTTGAGACTTGACTTGGACCCTAAAGACTTGAGACTTGACTTTACTTGGACCTCAAAGACTTGAAACTTGACTTGGACTTGGACCTTAAAGACTTGAGACTTGACTTGGTCCTTAAAGACTTGAAACTTGACTTGACTTGGACCGCAGGGACTTGTGACCATGTCTGGAAAGTATTGGTCGGCTTAAAATAATTGTTTATTTTAATTTTAATCTTGCAAACCTTTATTTTTTCACATTTTACATCTTAATTTAAAAAAATGTATATTATTGCATAAACACACCTACTTTTTTGTTTTAGTAAGAATGCATTGAGTAAGAATGAATTATGCATGTGCATTATTTTAGCATGCAATTCACAATACACCTCATTTGCATAGCTGGTAAATTTGCATTGATGAATTGACAAAAATGTAATTTTAGAAAATGGTTCCAATTCTAAGATCTTCTTGGATGAACCTTGTGCATAGTCATTGCAAACTGCACATTAGCTGTAAATAAATGTAAATATTTAAAAATACATTAGATACTTTTGCGCTCTACATTCTGACAAACGAGCCGTTAAAACTCTTAAGTGTCTGTATCTCATGTCCTCTTGTGGCTTATTGCTTTATTTTATGTAGTTTAAATGAATCTGCATGTTTTGCCAGCGTTATATTCCCACTGCAGAGTGTGATGGTGATTTTTGGCACCGCTGGAATCATCTTTGATAGACTCACAGCAGTGTTCTCCAGTAGCACACGCCGTCCCGAGGCTTAGTTTAACACTCATTATGACTGTGTGCTTTCTGTATTATCTGAAACATAAGCGCTCACGGGACTTTTATTACATGTACAGTTTGCATTGGCAGTGTGTTTCAGAAACCATCACTACGTAAGATGATCATCATGTTCTGTTGTCTGTAGTGTGTGTCCTGCAGTCTACATAGGCGTCATATAGAGCTGTTCGCATTAGGAGCACTACTGATTCTCTTCTGTATATCAGAGAAGTGCGATTCATTTTAGTGAATCAGTTCACTCAGATGATTCGGTTCATTGAACGGGTTAAAAAAAGATTCATTTGCTAATTGTATTAGTTATATTTAGTGTATATGTATCTTATATATCATCAGGTAGTAGATAATTTCGTGGTTAAAAATATTTTCCCCTTAGCTTCAGTGTAGTCAGCTACTTTATGTTAGTTAACAAACTACTTTTCAAAAGGTTTTTCAAAAGTTTTAGTTTAACTACATTTAAATTATTCAGGTTCAGAGAAGCTTCACTATAGTCCATCATTTTTGTATTATTTATATACTATTAAAGTATGTATTAATATTTTTTATTTTTATAAATTTATTTATTTAATTTTTCTTTTCAGTTTTAGTATTATTAATACTGTTATAATATTTTGAATGTAGTTTTTATTTTAGTTTTCATTTTAAATGTTAGCTTTAGTATTATTTATATACTATTGTAATATTTATTTATTTTATTTATATGTTCTTTTTCTTTTCAGTTTTCATTTTAATTTTAGTATTATTTATATGCTAATATAATGTTTATTAATATTTTGAATTTATTATTATTTTATTTATTTATTTTATTTTTCTTTTCAGTTTTCATTTTAATGTTAGCTTTAGTATTATTTATATACTATTGTAATATTTATTAATACTTACATTTTTTTAATTTATTTTATTTTTGTGTTCTTTTTATTTTCAGTTTTCATTTTAATGTTAGTTTTAGTATTTATATTTTATTATAGTATTTTATTCATTTTTATATCTATTTATTTTATTTTTTACTTAATTTTAGTTTTAGTATTAATTATATACTATTATAATATTTATTAATATTTTTTATATTATTTATTTAATTTTTCTTTTCAGTTTAAATTGTTATATTAGTATT
>CM077179.1:40535576-40565576 GCA_039654105.1 Coreius guichenoti | reverse complement strand
CATTTGCAGGTTAGACGTTTGTGTTTTTGACCTGAGGGATGAAAATATATTTCAGGATTGTGTTGTCATCATTTTATATTCTGCTTCACCCCCTGCCATAAGAACATACACATGTTAAAATCTCAATATTTTATTATTATTATTTTTTTTTTGCTTTAAAGGGGACCTATTATGCTCCTTTTTTCAAGATGTAAAATAAGTCTCAGGTGTCCCCAGAATGTGTCTGTGAAGTTTCAGCTCAAAATACCCCACAGATCATTTTTTATAGCATGTTAAAATTGCCACTTTTAGGGGGTGAGCAAAAACGTGTTGTTTTTGTGTGTGTTCCTTTAAATGCAAATGAGCTGCTGCTCCCTGCCCCCTTTCAAGAAGAGGGCGGAGCTTCAAGAGCTCATGCTCCAGCATACCGGCAAACAGGACAACCTCACACACTTAAAATGTCAGAAACGTTCAGAATCAACCTTTTTGAAAATCCAGCGTTGAAAAGGCTCGTTTGTAAAGCAGTCCGGTACAAAATGATTTCCGTAACTCTAATTGTTTGATTTAAGACTAAATTGTGTTCAGACCGTTTGCAGGTTAGATGTTTATGTTTTTGACCTGAGGGAGGAATATATGTTTTAGGATTGTGTTATATAAATCTGATTGTTATTATATACAGTTTTTCACAATAAAATTGCATGCACTGAACTGAATCGTTCACAGTAAGACCAGAAACATTGCATTATATGTTTTAATATACTACAGAGCTTTGATCATAAAACTAAGCATTTAAATATCATCTCACTAAGACAGATATTGATATTTATATGCATTTTATGAAAGTATCTGCTATACTGTCATTCATTTACATTACACGGCCATATCAGTTCATGTAAATATCAGGATCTGCTCCAAATTGCGTATTTTTTGTGTTTTTCCTCCATATTCTCACTATATGAGCCATAAAAGCCTGATGTATCAAATATGATACTCAACAAAAACACATGCAAACTTTTTTATACTTTGTGTAAAGGGCCAATGATCATATGTCAGGCTTTACAGGATTAAGAAAGTGAATGAGTTGTGAGTTGATTTTGAGTTCATCTTGACTTCACTACACAATCTCTGGTTCGCTCTGATGATTGGCTCTCGGGTGATGTGATGTGGTATTGGTAACCATGGCAACGGGAGTTTAATTCTCTCATTATGGCTCTGTTTGTCTGATGAAGGTTTGTGTCTTTCTCAGGTTAGAGGACAGACAGATGAGAGACAGACACACTGAGTGAAATAAACGTCAATTACTTATTCCAGTGAAATTCATTCGCTGCTTTAGTATGTTTGTGTTTCGGTATTTCTACCTTTCAAATAAACTCCTGTCAAGTTCATTGTTTTTCCAGTCTCTTTGACTGTCTCGCGTAACCTGCTGTTTATACAGTACAGACAAGTGTGTAACTCGTCTTTAATCCCATAAACCCAGATTTCACTTCATCATCATTGTGATCTAATGGCGCCTCAGACTCCATAAGCAGCCAATATTTGTTCAACCTTTAGAGGAACATTGAGGATTTTATGATGGAATAGACTCATGTGTGGAGCTGAAACCTGAGATAAACCTTGGATCAACCTTAAATCATCCTCAAATAAACCTCATCACTGAAGCTGCTGAATGAGGAAATGAAGAAAAACATTAAAATGTTCAACTCATTATGAGGAGCATGGAAGAATTTAGAATGTAAATGTTTAAAACGATTGTTTTAGTTCTCAAAATTGATAGTGTAGAAACTTCCAGAAGACTAGTTTATTCAGATGATTATTATATTAATAAATATACACTATATTGCCAACAGTTTTGGGACGCCTGCCTTTACATGCACATGAACTTTAATGACATCCCATTCTTAATCCGTAGGGTTTAATATGGAGTTGGCCCACCCTTTGCAGCTATAACAGCTTCAACTCTTCTGGGAAGGCTTTCCACAAGGTTTAGGAGTCTGTTTATGGGAATTTTTGACCATTCTTCTAGAAGCGCATTTGTGAGGTCAGGCACTGATGTTGGACGAGAAGGCCTGGCTCGCAGTCTCCGCTCTAATTCATCCCAAAGGTGTTCTATCGGGTTGAGGTCAGGACTCAAGTTCCTCCACACCAAACTCTCTCATCCATGTCTTTATGGACCGACACTTTGTGCACTGGTGCGCAGTCATGTTGGAACAGGAAGGGGCCATCCCCAAACTGTTCCCACAAAGTTGGGAGCATGAAATTGTCCAAAATGTCTTGGTATGCTGAAGCATTAAGAGTTCCTTTCACTGGAACTAAGGGGGCAAGCCCAACCCCTGAAAAACAACCCCACACCGTAATCCCCCCTCCACCAAACTTTTCTCCTGGCAACCGCCAAACCCAGACTCGTTCATGGGATTTCCAGACAGAGAAGCGTGATTGGTCACTCCAGAGAACACGTCTCACTGCTCTAGAGTCCAGTGGCGGCGTGCTTTACCCCACTGCATCCCACGCTTTGCATTGCACTTGGTGATGTAAGGCTTGGATGAGCTGCTTTGCCATGGAAACCCATTCCATGAAGCTCTCTACACACTGTTCTTGAGCTAATCTGAAGGCCACATGAAGTTTGGAGGTCTGTAGCTATTGACTCTGCAGAAAGTTGGCGAGTTCTGTACACCTCAGCATGCGCTGACCCCGCTCTGTGATTTTACGTGGCCTATCACTTCGTGGCTGAGTTGCTGTTGTTCCCAATTGCTTCCACTTTGTTCCCACTAACAGTTGAGCGTGGAATATTTAGTAGTGAGGAAATGTCAGGAATGGACTTATTGCACAGGTGGCAACCTATCACGGTACCACGCTTGAATTTGTGAATTCTTTCACAGATGTTTGTAGAAGCGTCTGCATGCCTAGGTGCTTGATTTTATACACGTGTGGCCATGGAAGAAATTGGAACACCTGATTTCAATGATTTGGAGGGGTGTCCCAAAACTTTTGGCAATATAGTGTATACTAGTCTCTGCTCATCAAGGCTGCATTTATTTGATCAAAAATACAGTAAAAATGTGAAATATATTTACGATTTAAAATAACTTTTTTCTATGTGAATATATAGTAAAGTGTAATTTATTCCTGTGATCAAAGCTGAATTTTCAGCATTATTACTCCAGTCTTCTGTGTATAACATTATATATATGTGTGTGTGTGTTTGTAAAACATATATGTATGTAAAACAAGTTGTGTTAATGAACCTCTTATTGAACATTGGATCATATGGATGTTGTCATCATTTTATATTCTTCTTTACACCCTGCCAAAGAACATACACGTGTTAAAAGCTCAGTAATTCCTTTTATTATTATTATTATTTGCTTTAAAGGGGACCTATTATGCCCCTATAAGATGTAAAATAAGTCTCAGGTGTCCCCAGAATGTGTCTGTGAAGTTTCAGCTCAAAATACCCTACAGATCATTTTTTATAGCATGTTAAAATTTGGGGGGTGAGCAAAAATGTGCAGTTTTTGTCTGTGTCCCTTTAAATGCAAATGAGCTGCTGCTCCCCGCCACCTTTCAAGAAGAGGGTGGAGCGTCAAGAGCTCATGCTCCAGCATACCGGCAACAACAAAACAGGACAATCTCACGCACTGAAAATTTCAGAAACTTTCAGAAATCAACCATTTTGAAAATCCAGTGTTGAAAAGACCCTTGTTTGTGAAGCAGTCCGGCGCAAAATTATTGCCAGAAACATACAAGATTTTTTGGGAGATTTCCTTCAAAAATTTAATTTAACCACAATGTCCTCAGTGACTCAGATGGCAGGAGTCTATGGAGACTCTTATGTGCATTGGTACATCCCAAAACATACCACTTGTAATGCCTCTTTGGCGCAGACATTGTACGACTCCAGCTGCTACAGCGAGGATACAGAAATGGCAGACTCTGTGCTTCTCATTTAGGGCCGTGTCTATGCTATGCTACTGTATGTCTATGTCTATGATCTAGGGCAGATCGTCACTGCTGTGGTCGGGGCTTCTCCCTACGATGACCTCATTGTAGGGGGGGAATCTGAATCAGCTCGTTTAAAGAGACTGCTTTTGATTTATGGGAATTGTAAAAAAATGAGTGAGTGGATTTTTACCATTATAAGCTGGTTGTTCTCATACTGTGGACACATTGGTGTTCAAATTTTGCATAATAGGTCCCCTTTAATTGTTCAGTTTTGCTAAAAAACAAACAAAAAATCTAATCTGGCTGTAATATTAAAAATGTGCATGTAAAATGTGCATTCTGCAAGTCATGCAGCTCAGCCGGTCGATTATGGCGCTCAACACTAAAGTCATGGGTTTGATTCCTAAGGGTCACTCGTGCTGACAAGATGTATAGCATGAATGCACTGTAAGTTGCTTTTAGATCTACTAAATTAATAAGTTTCATCAAACACTAGAGTGATGGAAAAATGTTCCTGAGTGCGTTTGTGTCCTTTTAGTATTCAATGTTTCATTAATATTTCACGTTTATTTACCTGCTCTTGTTGTTGTTCAAACTTCAGTGATACTGACTGGAAGAGAGTCTCTATAGTGGGCAGAACTATTTTCATGCTCTGGGTTTTGAAATATTCATCAGTCAGTGAAGCCCCCTGACTTCAACACTCACAGTCCTGTTATTATCCTCAGATTGAGAAATATCAGCGCATGATTGAGAATGCTGCTAGTGAAGCGTTTGGAGATGATTGTGGACGGCTGGACAATAGAGCTTTGTTGTGTAAATGTAGGTCACTGTGTGTGTGTCTCTGTGTCTTTGTGTTCTCACTGATGTTTGTTCGACTCTTGTTTGGGCACATACAATATTTTATTTTATTTTGAAGAAAATGTGAGTAGTGTATCTAAAACTCACTGCAATTATGATTGCATTGATGTTGTGTGTGATGCCAGGGTGTTGCTGTGGTTGCTAATATGTTACGGGTGTTTGCCAGGGTGTTGCTATGTGGTTGCCAGGGTGTTGCCATGCTGTTACAAATGTGTTGTGTGTGGTTGCCAGGGTGTTGCTATTCAGTTTCCTATGTCTTGTGGGTGATGTCAGGGTGTTGTTGTGGTTGTAAATGTTGTGTGTGGTTGCAAGGGTGTTGTTATGTGGTTGCTAATGTGTTGTGTGTGGTTACCAGAGTGTTGCTATGTGGTTGCTAATGTGTTGTGTGTGGTTGCCATAGTGTTGTGTTGGGTTTGCAAATGTTGTGTGTGGTTTTCAGGGTGTTGCTATGTGGTTGCTAATGTGTTGTGTGTGGCTGCCATAGTGTTGTGTTGGGTTTTCAAATGTTGTGTGTGGTTTTCAGGGTGTTCTATGTGGTTGCTCATGTGTTTTGTGTGGTTAAAAATGCTGTGTGTGGTTGCCAAGGTGTTGCTAATGTGTTGTGTGTGGTTGCCAGGGTGTTGCTATGCTGTTACATATGTGTTGTGTATGGTTGCCAGGGTGTTGCAAATGTGTTGTGTGTGGTTGCCAGGGTGTTGCTATGCTGTTACAAATGTGTTGTGTGTGGTAGCCAGGGTGTTGCTATGCAGTTTCTTATGTGTTGTGTGTGTGTGGTTGCCAGGGTGTTACTAACCTGTAACAAATGTGTTGTGTGTGGTTTCAGGGTGTTGTTATGCTGTTACAAATGTCTTGTGTGTGATGCAATGGTGTTGCTGTGGTTGCTAATGTGTTATGGGTGGTTGCCAGGATGTTGCTATGCGGTTGCTAATATGTTGTGGGTGGTTACAATGGTGTTGCGGTCTGCTCTATATTTAACTTCATCCTTGTCTAGCAGCAATAATTAAAATATTATTAAGATTATAGAGATTAAATTTGTGATTTTACTCACCCTCATGTTGTTCTAATCCTGGATGACTTTATTTGCTGATTTTGTGTAACACAACAGGAGACATTTATCAGAGTTCTTTGTGTTTGTTGTGTATATTTTTGCTTGTGTGGTATCACATGAGTGTGGAGCATCATCACTTGTGTCTCTGTAGGGGAAGCACTCTGTTATTTTTGGCGTGTGGTTGTCAGTTTAACGGGGCACAAGCACAGCTGCCGGACCACAAAGCTCTGCTTCGCACCACAGAGACTGCATGCTCTTCAAACCGGTCTCTGAGCCATATGCGCTACAGATGGGTCAGTCTCTAGTGCTGCCGCGGGCTGGTCTGAGGGTCCAAGGTCATTAATCAGGGATCTAAGTGCTGCCGGACCGCAGCAGAGAAGAATAATGTGCCATAATCAGACGTCATCCACTCATCAGGGTGATTTATGCTTTTTACCTGGAAAATCTCCCAAACAGACACTAAACAGGACTACCTTGCACTCTAGATATAAATTTTTCTTTGAAAATTGAAATTTCTACTGAAGTATGTCTTTTATAATTATGACGATACTTGTAATCTGTTTTAATGGTGAAATGTGTATTTTTTTCCCCTTTTTTACTGAAAAAACTGAAGACTCTGAAGTGGGCTCTTATTTTGTTGGGCCAGTAAGCAGCCACCTAACAACACCCTGGCAGTCACCTAACAACACCATTGGAACTACCTAGCAGACCCTAGCACTCACATGGCAACACCCTTGCAACTACCTAGCACACCTCAGCAACCACCTAGCACACCCTAACAACCACAAAGCAACACCCTAGCAACCACCTACCACACTTTAAAAGCCGCATAGAAACACCCTAGCAACCACATAGCAAAACCCTGGCAACCACCTAGATACCATTGGAACCACCTGGCACACCCTAGCAACCACATGGAAACACCCTAGCAACTACCTAGCACGCCATGGCAACCACATAGCACACCCTAGTAACCACATAGCGACACCCTGGTAACCACCTAGAAACACCATTGCAGCAAATGTACAAAGCTAGTTATTTTTGTAATACTTTTTGGTGGACTCTTAACTTGTTAAGAGCTAGCAACACCCTAGCAACCATATAACAACACCATTGGAACTACCTAGCACACCCTGGCAACCACATGGCAACACCCTTGCAACCACCGTAAACACCCCAGCAACAACCTAGCACACCCTAACAACCACAAAGCAACACCCTAGCTTACACATAAAAACACTGTGGCAACCACCTAGCACATTCTAGCAACCACATAGCAACAGCCTGGTAATCACATAGAAACACCCTGGCAAACATGTAACACACCCTAGCAACCACATAGCAACCGCCTAACACCCTGGCAAACACATAGCAACACCCTGGCAACCACTTAGCAACAAACCCCAGCAACCACATACAGTAGCAACAACCTGGCTAGTTATTTCTGTAATTCTTTTTTTTTTTCGGTGCCTTGTGTATGTAAGTGAGTGTGAGTGCGTGTGTGTGTGTTTGTGTGTGTGTGTGTTCATGTTTTTCTATCCCGGTGGGGACTTCAACCTGAATGCACACTGACTCATGGGGACTCGTGTCACCGTGGGGCCCTAAATTGAGTTTTCCATGAGGAAAAAAGCTTATAAAACGTTTTTTTGAAAATGTAAAAATGCAGAAAGTTTTGTGTGATGGGCAGGTTTAGGGGTAGGGTTAGTGTGTGTTTGTGAGTGTGTGTGTGTGTGTGTGTGAGGGATTACGGGCTTGAGCAGTCACTGTCTCTCTCTCTGAGCCTCTAATCATTTTTACTGTGAAAGATTTGAGCGCGCTCACTGAGCCACTTACTATTCCACTGCTAGCGTTTGCATGCATGAATCGTTCACGTCCCTCAATGTTTCCCTCGAAAATGTTGTAGAAACGAAGGAACAATAACTATTGGAAATTCTAGCATAATAATAATTCCGAGCTGAATATGTATGAAACCGAATAACCTTAGTCTTGTTTTTGTTGGTGCTCAATATCATAAATGTTGACGCACTTAGAAAATGTGCATCATGTCAGTGCTATTTGGGTCCATTTGGTTCCTGGTTTTGTGAGATTCACTCTGTTAAACTTGCTCATGTTCAAGTGTGACTCAGTGTCGTCTCACCCCCGTCTCGCAGCGAGCTCATCCTGTCCAACATTGATGTCGGCGTTTCCGGTAATTGGCAGTGTCACGTGACCAGTTCCCGTGGCAACAGCTCAATCGGCATGGAGATCGTGGTGCTGGAGACGACGGCGCTGTACTGCTCGGCCGAGAGGGTCAGTAGCAACAAGGGTGAATTCAGGTGTGTCCGCAGCTACAGAAACCCAGCCAACTGTCAGCAACATCACACACAGACACAGACGCGTTACAGCACTTAAAAATCACTTCACTGTAATTGTGATGCATCAGTGCCTTTTTTTCCCTCTGTTGTTCTTTAATGTCAGTTCTCTGATTGGTGCTTCTATATCTTCATGTTCTGTGTTTATGCAGGACACGCCTGTAATGGGCTGGAAAATCAGCCTGTTGTTACCAGAGGAATTAGTGTCATTTATTACTGAGCATTTGTGCTTCACTCACAGCAACAAATGGACACTGTTCATGTTCACAAACCTCAAGTGAACATAATCATTTTCCCGAAAAGACACTTAAGTCAAACGTGCATTGCTGTTCAAAAGTTTGAGGTCAAACATTTAGTACACCCTAGGAACTGCATAGCAACATCATTGCAACCACCTAGCACACACTAGCAACTACACAGGGACACCCTGACAACCCCATAGCAACACACTTGCAATCACATAGCAACACCCTTGCAAACACCTAGCACACCCTTGCAAACTCCTAGCACACCCTAGCAACACCCTGGCAACCACATAGCAACACCCTTGCAAACTCCTGGCACACTCTGGCAACCACCTAGCACACCCTAGCAACCACATATCAACACCCTTGCAACCACCCAGGATATCCTGGAAACCACATAGCAATACGCTTCAACCACCTAGCAACATCTTGGCAAACTCCTCGCACACTCTGGCAACCACCAAGCACACCCTAGCAACCACATAGCATCACCCTTGCAACCACCCAGCATACCCTGGCAACCACATAGCAACACCCTTTAACCACCTAGCAACATCTTTGCAAAATTCTAGCACACCCTGGCAACCACTTAGCGCAACCTAGTAACCACATAGCAACATCCTTGCAACCACCTTGCACACACTAGCAACTACACAGGGACACCCTGGCAACCACATAGCAACACCCTTGCAATCATATAGCAACACCATGGCAACCACCTAGCACACCCTTGCAAACTCCTAGCACACCCTGGCAACCGCCTAGCACACCCTAGCCACCACAAATCAACACCCTGGCAACCACACAGCAACACCATGGCAACCACATAGCAACATCCTGTCAACCACCTAGCATCACCCTGGCAACCACCCAACATACCCTGGCAACCACATAGCAACAGCCTTTCATCCACCTAGCAACACCCTTGCAGCCACCCAACACACCCAGGTAACCACAAAGCAACACCCTGGCAACCATATAGCAACATCCTGTCAACCACTTAGCAACACCCTTGCAACCACCCAGCACACTCTGGCAACCACATAGCAACACCCTGGAAACCACACAGCAACATCCTTTCAACCACCTAGCATGACCCTTGCAACTACATAGCAACACCCTGGCAACCACATAGCAACATCCTGGAAACCACCTAGCAACACCCTGGCAACCACCTAGTGACACCCTTGCAACCACCCAGGAAACCACATAGCAACATCCTTTTAACCACCTAGCATCACCCTTGCAACTGCATAGCAACACCCTGGCAACCACATAGCAACACCCAGGCAACCACATAGCAACATCCTGTCAACCACATAGCAACACAGTTTTTGATCAAATAAATGCTGTCTTGGTGAGCAGAAGAGACTTCTTTCAAAAACATTTTAAAAATGTTACCAACCCCATACTTTTGAATGGCAGTGTAAATGTCTGAATGTTGTGTTATAATTGGTAAATATCACCGCCAGTGCCATTTATTGTAAAGAAAGATGCTCAAACACACTTTACAAACAAAACATTTGATGAAAAGTTTGTTGGGTTTGAAATGCCAAATCAATATACGTAGTGTTAAACATGAAGACAGTCAGTATTTTGTTTTGTTTGTGATTATTGGATGATGTTGATCACAAATCCACTAAAAATCACCAAAACACCAGCTGATTCAATTTTACTTCAAACATGCCTTCAGTGAAGAGAACACAGACGCTTGATCTTCTGAATGTTGTTTCCTCAGGTGGCCGAAGACGTTGGCTGGCTTCATGGCCTTCCTGCCATGTGCGGTGGCCAGCGTTAGCTCCGCCCCTCAGGAGAAGAGGGCGTGGCGGAGGTGTGACCGCACGGGCCGCTGGGCGGAGCATGACTACAACCAGTGCTCATATGCAAGCCGGTTCACACGCAGTCTGCATGAACTCACACAGGTCTGTAACCTTCATCATCATTATCATCATCATCATTATCATCAACAGCAAGTGGAGTTTTATTGGAGTCGTAGACGCCTGGGCAGCAAACGATGCTGCTGGAGGGCCGTTATCCTGCTGGAATCGCTTCTGGCACGACACACCTGATTATACTGAGCAGATGTTCAACTTGACCTTGATTTACTGAATCACTTGTGTGTTAAAGCCTGAGAGCTAAGGGATTCTTGAGATTTGATTGGCTCAGGCCCTCTTTTTATTTCCTCATGTCTCAATAATCTTCACAATTAGTTATTTAAGTATTTAACCTTTACACATGCATCCTGATGTGTGCCAGACAACATGCAATAATCTGACACACAAACCTAGCAGCTAAAACACAGGATTTAACTAGATTTAACTAGTAGAATTTGGAAAAGAGCATATACACTACCATTTAAATGTTTGGGGCCGTGGTTCGATTTTGTAATGTTCATAAAAGAAGTCTCTTCTGCTCACCAAGGCTGCATTTATTTGATCAAAACTACAGTAAAAATTGTGAAATATTATTACAGTTTAAAATAACAGTTTTAAATGTGAACATATAGTAAAGTGTAATTTATTCCTGTGATCAAAGCTCATCAAAGATCATTTTGAGCATCATTACTCCAGTCTTAAGTGCCACATGATCTTTCACAAATCATTCTAATATGATGATTTGCTGTTCAAGAAACATTTATGATTATTATCAATGTTGAAAACAGGAAACCATGATACATTTTATTTTTCAGGATTCAGAACAGCGTTTATTTGAAGTAGAATCTTTTGTTGCATTACCCAGCATACCCTGGCAACCACATAGCAACACCCTTCAACCACCTAGCAACACCCTGGCAACCACATAGCACATCCTAGCAACCTAGTAACCGCATAGCAACATCCTTGAAACCACCTTGCACACACTAGCAACTACACAGGAACACCCTGGTGACACATAGCAACACTTTTGCAACCACATAGCAGCACCCTAGCAACCACCTAGCACATACTAGCAACCTAGTTAACTCATAGCAACATCCTTGAAACCACCTTGCACACACTATCAACCTAGAAACCGCATAGCAACATCCTTGCAATCACCTTGCACACACTAGCAACTACACAGTAACATCCTTGCAACCACACAGCAACACTCTTGCAACCACCCAGCATACCCTGGCAACCACATAGCAACACCCTAGGAACCACATAGCAACATCCTGTCAACCACATAGCAACACCCTTGCAACCACCTAACACAACCTAGCAACCTAGTTACCGCATAGCAACATCCTTGCAACCACCTTGCACACACTAGCAACCTAGAAACCGCATAGCAACATCCTTGAAACCACCTTGCACACACTAGCAACCTAGAAACCGCATAGCAACATCCTTGCAACCATCTTGCACACACTAGCAACTACACAGTAACATCCTGGCAACCACACAGCAACACCCTTGCAACCACTCAGCAAACCCTGGAAACCACATTGCAACACCCTAGCAACCACATAGCAACATCCTGTCAACCACATAGCAACATCCTAGCAACCACCTAACACAACCTAGCAACCTAGTTACTGCACAGCAACATCCTTGAAACCACCTTGCACACACTAGCAACCTAGAAATCGCATAGCAACATCCTTGAAACCACCTTGCACACACTAGCAACCTAGAAACCACATAGCAACATCCTTGCAACCATCTTGCACACACTAGCAACTACACAGTAACATCCTGGCAACCACACAGCAACACCCTTGCAACCACCCAGCATACCCTGGCAACCACATTGCAACATCCTGTCAACCACATAGCAACATTCTGTCAACCACATAGCAACACCCTAGCAACCACCTAACACAACCTAGCAACCTAGTTACCGCATAGCAACATCCTTGAAACCACCTAGCACACACTAGCAACCTAGAAACCGCATAGCAACATCCTACCTTGCACACACTTGCAACTACACAGCAACACCCTTGTAACCACCCAGCATACCCTGGCAACCACATAGCAACACCCTGGCAACCACATAGCAACATCCTGTCAACCACCTGGCAACACCCTGGCAACCACATAGCAACACCCTAGCAACCACATAGCAACATCCTGTCAACCACCTGGCAACACCCTGGCAACCACATAGCAACATTCTGTCAACCACATGGCCACATCCTGTCAACCACCTAGCAACACCCTGGCAACCACATAGCAACATTCTGGCAACCATCTAGCAACACTCCGGTGCAATATTTGACTGATCATAAATATGCTGAAGTCATCATAATCTCCTGTAAAGATCATGATCTCTTTCACTCAGATTCCAGTGAACGTCTCCAGTGCGCTGGCGGTGGCGCAGCAGCTCTCCTCTCTCACCAGCAGGGCTGCGCTTTTCGGAGACATGATGGATGTTATATTTGTCACTCACCTGGTAGAAAGACTCACACGCCTGGTGTATGATGTCAGAGAGGTGAGAATCACATCCCATCATGCCTGTTTAATCCATCAGGATTCTGAATACATTCAGTCAGTGCAGCACTGAGATCAGTCAGTAATCATGAGGATAAAAAAGGTTGTCTTTATCATTATAGCGGTGGTATTTTTCTTAGTTTTACACCTAATGAAATGTTTAGCATACTTTTGATGATACTTTGAAAAAGCGCGTTTATTTTTCTGATCCCACTGGCAAATATGTTTTTTCTCATTTAAGCATAAACTCACTTAATTCTGATCAATTGCACAAAAAACTAGTTTTTTTTTGTCTTTGCTTAAACAGCTCAGATGTTTTTTACCTTATTAGGAATGTGAGTTTTTTTTTTTTTTTTTTTTTACAATTTTTAATTAATGTATAAAAAGCTTATGCTTAAAATGAGAAAAAAAATCTGCCAATGTGGTCAGAAAAATAATTTAGTTTTCCCTTTGAATTAAGTTTGTTTTTAGGAATGAAGACATCGGCAGATCTGTTCTTTCTTGATTTAAGCACTCACTTAATCTTGATCATTATAATTTAATATAAAATCACTTCATTTGTATCTTTTTTTTCAGATATTTTGTTATTTGGCATATCCAGTAAATGTATTCGATATTCGAGCCCTAAATTATATATTTGAATTGCATATAACATTTCCATGCATTTGGATTACACAGTTTTAACATAAACAAACTAATCTGATGCATATTTGTCAGTCACACATAAATGAAGCAGGTCAGATTTATGTAAATAAACTGAATGTGTTTTAAACACACAATAACCAGGTTTATATATTTATCATCAATAAATCCAATTTGTTTCAATCTCATTCATTTTTACTAATTAAATATTGCTTGTTACACAACTAGTCATATTTTAGCCATGTTCATACATAACTGAATACATTTTCACTATGCACAGATTTATGTTGATTATAAGCAATTTAAATAAATGCATTTTGAAAATATGCAGATGTATATAGTTGAGTGCATAAATCTGACCTGTTTCATTTATGCACGACTGACAATTATGCATCTCATTACGTTTATTAGTTTGTTTATGTTTAATCCAAATGCATGGACATTTTAAATGCAATTTGAGTACTTGCATCTTAAACACAGGCCTAAAATCCCTCTTTGCAGTGATGTTTAGAGTGATGTCAGTCACATGATATGAAGACCGTAGGATTCTGATGGATTCGTCTGCATGTGTGACTCTCTTCCTCACGCTCGTTTCGCTCGGCTGTCATTGAGGCGGCGCTCTGCTACTGTGCAATTTGAGTCACTGCACATTGTTATCAGCTATTTTCAGCTTTAAGTGTTATGTACACATGTTCAGAGAACACGTTTAGCATTTTAATAACACTGGCAGAAGAGCTCGTGGAGGGTGTGAATGAGGAGAAAACAGACTCGCTTCGGGGAAATTTGTATTAATTACTTGACAGAAGAAGAGCCGTTCCTTCCATATGTGACCTTCGAGCCAGACACACACTCCACGCCCTGGCAAAACATTTGCATGCATTTAGAAGAGGTTTTTTATTGACTGTGTATTCAAAGTTTACATTTTATATGTGCATTCACTGGGAATCAAACCCTTTGGAAAGCAGCAATGCACACCCACGTAGGAGGGGACGTTCTCGCGACTTGCGCAATGTTCCCTAAAAGTTCTCTAAAGGTGAGGAAAATCTGATAGTCATATAAGAACGGTACAAAGAGGACATTTGGGACGTTAACAGAACGTTCCCATAGTCAGATGGAGATATTTCATTCGGGACTGCGCTGCAACATGTCATGTCTCTACACTACGCAACACTAAGGTGACACTAAAGGTGACAAAAATCCCAAACATTAGGGACGTTCCTAAAACGTCCTCTTTTGGTTATGAAAGTGCTGCAGTTCAAGGTTCCTGATGTGACTTTCCATTTTGGTTACTCTATGGTCACATAAGAACGTTACAAAGAGGAGATTTGGGACATTAACAGAGCGTTCTCATACGGTTTCCTGTTGGATGGAGACGTTTCATTCGGGATTGCGCTGCAACATATCATGTCTCTACACTACATTCCCATAACGTTTGCAGGACCTTTGGGGGACCAACCTAGATGTTATTTTTGGTCCTATTTAGGTCCTTCCATCACGTTTACTGAATGTTTTCCGAACATGTTTGTGTGAATCAGTGTACACTGGATTGCTTTGCAAATGAGGGTCATAAAACACAGGATTTGCACAAAAGTTGCTTCTCAAAGATGGATCAATACCAACTGTTTGTCCAACTTCATATTCAGAACATGTAAGTACCGCACGTTATATTTTGTGAATGTGCTGGTTAGGACGCTGACGGCTAATGTGGCTAAAGCTACCTGTGGCTCTGTCTGTATCACATTAGTTTTATTTTTAAGAAGTAATGAAATTGCACTTCTGAATTGTATAGCATTTTCGGGCTTAAAATAACAAGCTCTGGTCTGTGTGAATACAGTAAGAGACAATGGTAGCTTTAGCCACATTAGCACATTCAGAAAGGCCATTTGCAAACACACACATTATAAAGTGCAGTACTTGCGTGTTCTGGATATGAAGTTGGATCACCAAGGGTTGGTATTGATCCATCTTTGAGAAGCTACTTTTGTGCAAATCCTGTGTTTTATGACCCTCATTTGCAAAGCAATCCAGTGTACATTGATTCACACAAACATGTTCTGAACACATTCAGTAAACGTGATGGAAGGACCTAAATAGTGTAGTGTAGAGTGAACGTCCTATAGTGATGGTCCCCTAAACATTCCCAGAACATCTTGAATGTTCCCTGAAGGTCCGTCAAATAATGTCCCCCAACCCTTTAAAGGTGCAGTATGTAGTATTTATGAGGATCTATTGACAGAAATGCAATATAATATACATAACTATGTTTTCAGTGGTGTATAAAGACCTTAGATAATGAACGGTTATGTTTTTATTACCTTAGAATGAGCGGTTTCTATCTACATACCCCTTACAGTATAGTCGCCATTTTGCGCCGTCATGTTTCTACAGTAGCCCTAAACGGACAAACTTCTCTATAGAGCGCTAGCTACTCTCTGCTGTTTCAGACGGCGACATCTTTGTCCTGTGTCGGCCACCGTAGCTTCTCTCTGTGCTTCGAAAGGGAGGGGTGAGCGGTGGGTGGTTGCAATTCACAACCTCACCACTAGATGCCGCTAAAATTCACACACTGCACCTTTAAAGAACTCCACATCATGACAGTCTTGGAGCGTTACAAGGTGACATCCTTGACACCAGCGGGGACGTTCTGAGAACGTTCTGGGAACGTAACATTTCCAAATAAAATATGGTCCCCTAAAGTTCCGTGAAGGTCCGCCAAATAACGTCCCTGAACCCTTTAAAGAACTCCACATCGTGACCGTCTCGGAGCGTCCTGGGAACGTTACCAGGCGACGCCCTTGACAACAGCGGGGATGTTCTGAGAACATTCTGGGAACATCAAATTTCCAAATAAAATATGATCCCCTAAACGTTCCCAGAACTTCCTGAATGTTCCGTGAAGGTCCGCCAAATAACGTCCCCCAACCCTTTAGAGAACTCCACATCATGAACGTTACCAGGCGACGTCCTTGACACCAGCGGGGACGTTCTGAGAACATTCTGGGAACGTAAAATTTCTAGCGGGGCATGTACTTGAGGCGTTAATGTTAATGCTTTTGCCTAGGATATTGCATGAAATGCTGAATCTACAGCTCTCGTGACCAAAGCCGTGTGTTTGTATAAGATTAGCACAAAGCTGCTTTACGGGTAAATTAAAACAGAACATGACTTTATCTGTGTGCTAAATGCACACTTCATTTACAGCCCTCTTGAAACACTCAGCTTTAATACTAATGCTGCTCGTTCACTGCCTAAAGTTACAATAATGTATTCCAGTCATGGTTCAAAGGTTGTTTAAGGGCTTTAAGGTCACATAAGAGCTGTGAATATTGCCCATGTTTCCTCTATTATTCAAGTAAATGAGATGTAACCTTCAGTTCTGCTATAGAGACTCATCTTTATCACAAATATCAGTGCTCTTATAGTTTTTGATGGCTTGTACAAGACATAAATTCAGTTCAGTACAGAGATGATGGAGATTAACTGTGCATGCAATGCAAAACATGATGTTCTTCCTCAGTGTTTCTGTGTTTTTCAGCACAGATATCTAAACATTCATAAATCAAGACACATTTACTGGAGAAACTAAATGAGTAAAGATATGAAGTGTTTAATTGATCAAAATGAAGTGAGTTTATAGTTAAAACAAGAAGAAATAAATCTGCCAGTGGGTCAGATAATAAACTTCATTCAAATGAAAAAGAAGATTATTTTTCTGACTCCATTGGCAGATATGTTTCTTGTTTTGAGTGTAAAGTCACTTCATTTGGATTCTCCAGTAAATGTGTCTTGATTATGTTGAAGAGAATCTATTATGCCCTTTTTTAAAGCCGTAAAAACATATTTTTTTACTAGTCGCTAGCCTTTATTTTAAGTCACATAATAGAATAGAATAGAATAGAATAGAAAAAAATAGAATAGAATTCCCTCATTGTAGATGTTTGTTGCAACATGTTGAGTAAATCACATGATTAAAAACAAAGATATATTCAGTTGTCTACAGAGTTTCCCAAACTAGGGTTTATGAGTTGATCATAAAATAAAAAAGAAATGAAATGAAATAATAAAGAAATAAAAAAGAAATGAAATAATAAAGAAATAAAATAAAATAAAAGAAATTAAATAATAAAGAAATTAAATTAAATAATACAAAATTAAATTAAATTAAATCATAAAAAATAAAATAAAATAATACAAAATAAAATATAAAAAATAATTAAATATAAAAATTATAAAAAAATGGCTTGCATTATTTCATTGGCTTTGTACTGCACTCCGCACAATGACAATAAAGTTGAATCTAATTTAATTATTTTAACTCAGGTGTTTATCTTGGATCGGATGTCTTTCACACTGACGTTCATCTAAACTGTACCAGAAGCAGACAGTGACGTTTACAATATGAACATGACATATACAACATATTTCAAAGTCTTGATGTGTTTTCTGGCTCTACTAGATCAGGTTTTCCTGCTTGAATGTTGATTATTTCCCCATATTCTCCATTGTTGCGGCTCCTCTCTTCTCAGTCTGTCAGTAACGCTCTGTTTAGTTCCTGTCTCTATGAAGCCCCTCCTTCTGAAAAGCACACTGTGCTCTGATTGGTCGGCTGAAACAGTGTGTTGTGATTGGTGTTTGGGAAATGTCCCGCCCCTTACCATAACCGCCAGTTTCAACACACTACTAACTAACTCAACCAGGCCCGCCCCTTTATTCTGCATATGAATTATTATAATGAGGAATATTGTGACGTGTTGGTTCGGAAGAAAACTCAAGACTACAATGGAGGCGTTTCAGGAGTTCAGAAACACTGACACTGATATAGAGAAGAACTAACAGCAACATTACACACTGAAGAAAGATGAACATGGGAAAAAGCATAATAGGACCCTGAGGAAGGACATGAGTTTTTCTCAGTGATGTGATTGTGTTTGTCTGTAGTTGGCTGACCAGGTGCTCGTCATCGGCAGTGACATGATGCAGGTGGAGGAACACGTTCTCTGGATGGCTCAGAGTGAAGCGCGCGCCTGTACACGGATCGTCCAGTGCGTGGAGCGGATCGCAGATCTCGCGCTCAACACAAACACCACCGTCATCTCAAAGGTGATGCTCGTCATTCAGACAGATGTCATCATGGAGGATACATTCTACTTTCTGAGAAGAAGAAAAGAACTTTCTTTCTGCTTAATAATTGATATATTCAGTTGTTTACAGAGTTTCCCAAACTGGGGTTTGTGAGTTTATTAAATAAAATAAAATAAAATAAAATAAAATAAAATTAAATTAAATTAAATTAAATTAAATTAAATTAAATTAAATTAAATTAAATTAAATTAAATTAAAAATAAAAATAAATTAAAAATTAAATAAAATTAAATAAAATTAAATTAAACAAATAATAAAATAATATAAAATATTAAATTCAATTCAATTCAATTAAAAATAAAAAATAATAATAAATTAAAAAAAATAAATAAATAAATAAAATATATAAAATTAAATAAAATATAAAATTAAATTTAAAAATATATAAATTAATAAAAATTTTATGAAATAATAAAATAAATAAAATAATAATAATAAACTTAATAAAAATTATATATTAGTTTATGCTTGGGTTGCATTGTTTCATTGGCTTTGTACTGCACTCTGCACAGTGACAATAAAGTTGACGGTGACATTTACAATATGAACATGACATACACATATATATATTCATATATTCAAAGTAATGATTTTTGCACAGGTTAAAGAAAAGAAAGAAAAAAAAGCAAAACAACAAAAAGTACAAACATAGATAGTAAAAAATAGGGTTGTCACAGTACTAAAATTTCAGTAGTCAGTACCAATACCGGTTAGGGTTAGGCTACTTGGCTATAACGAAATGATTCGCGAGCATGCAGAGCTCACACTGAACAAACTGACTTAAACGACCTCTGATTGGCCATTGCGTTCACACGCTCAACAAACATGTCTGTGATTGGCTACATGCTCAACGCTGCAAAAACATGTTGTAAAAAGAAACCTTTGAGGCTCTTCACAGAGCGCAAACACAAATACAGACGGGAGCGTTTGAAACTTTATATCAAGTTTATGTCTTTATATCTCACACTTGCGAGTTTATATCTTGCAATTCTGACTTTATTTCTCGCAATTCCGAGTTTAGAAATAAGTGCGAGAAATCAAGAATTGCAAGGTAAAAAGTCGCAGTTACTTTTTTAACTTTTTTATTCCGTGGCGGAAAAAAGTTTCTATAGAAAACACATTCGATTGATTGATTTGTTAAAAGATGCACTTTAAAAATAGGCTGAATGTATGTATATGTAGCTCATTTAAATGCAAAACAATACTGTGCATGGCATGAATCGGCATGAATTACTCTTGAGATTTGCTCATTAAGCGCTAATGAATAGGGGCTTGTGTGCTGCTGATTTATTCCCTGGTGCATTGTGGGCCGTGGGATCCTTGCGTTTGTTAATCTGTGGACTAATACTGTACATGCTGTCTGTATCTCAGGTGGGTTTTTCTACTCTAAACGTGTAAATATTGAGGTAATCACAGACCCGTCACCGTTTGTGAGCTGCTGCTCTGTTGTTGTTCTGATAATGTAGGTTACAGACTCTGATCATTAATGGAGTCTTTGTTTAGTCTTTTTATATTTTCATAATCAGTCCTTGACTCGCTCAGCAGAACCCTCGTACAATGAATGATGGTTATTTTCCAACAAGCAATTAGTGTGAGGAAAGTAGGTCGCGTAACGTCCTGTGTGTGTGTGTGTGGGCAGGTTTCTGCTAACATCGCTCTGGAGGCCCTGATGGTCAGACCGGCCGCTCTGATGGGGTTATTGTGCACCGTGGTGCAGCGTCCGCCTCTACTGCCCCCTGTGGCTGACGCGGGGCACGGCGAGGGCGGATCACAGCGCACAGACACCCTGCTCAACTTCAGATGCCACGCGGTTAATGTCTCGGGCTCACCCATGGGTCAGCTCAGCCAGGTGAGAGTCAGCGCTAACCGACCAATGTCCTGTCCGATTTATTTGAATTAAGGCAAGACACTTCAGGCAAATGCATTGTTTTTTCATGCACTGGTCAGATTTGAGGTCTATTTTGCTTCCATAACATGTCTTGATGTTTGGAGAGAGATGAAGGTGTTCATAATATCTGTGTGTCTGTCTGGACGTCCAGCTGTGAGATCTGGAGCTCTGATGAGGAGAACAGGCTTCAGTCTGAGGAATCTGATCTTTCCATCAGCAGACAGAATAGAATAGAATGTATGGATGGATGGATGCATACATCCATACATATATACACCCCTACGTGCATACATACAGTTGTAAGAAAAAGTGTGTGAACCGCTTGCAGAATCTGTGAAAATGTGAATAATTTTAACAAAATAAAAGAGATCATACAAAATGCATGTTATTTTTTATTTAGTACTGTCCTGAATAAGATATTTTACATAAAAATTTTTTTTGCATATAGTCCACAAGACTTTAATTTATTAAAATGACCCATTCAAAAGTTTATGAACCATTGATTCTCAATACTGTGTGTCGTTACCTGATGATCCACGGCTGTTTTTTTTCTGTTTTGTGATGGTTGTTCATGAGAATATAGAATAGAATAGAATAGAACAGAATAGAATAGAACAGAATGGATGGATGGATGGATGGATGCATACATATATATATACACCCCTACATGCATACATACATGCATTCATCCATCCATTAGAATAGAATAGAATAGAATAGAATAGAATAGAATAGAATAGAATAGAATAGAATATTCCCTCATTGTAGATGTTTGTTGCAATATGTTGAGTAAATCACATGCTTAAAAACAAAGATATATTCAGTTGTCTACAGAGTTTCCCAAACTGGGGTTTGTGAGATGATCATAAAAATAAATAAATAAATAAATAAAATAAAATAAAATAAAAAAATGTAATTAAATTAAATAAAATAATAAAGCATATTATAATTTATAATAAATACATTTTATATTTAATAAAAAAAAGTTTAATAAAAACAATCAAATTAAAACACTTACGCTGTCAGTCAAACATTTGAATAATTATGATTTTTAAAATATTTTTTCAAGAAGTGTCTTCTGCTCTATATTTCACTAAAACAGTGAAATATTACTCCAGTGTAAATCAGCTGTTCTCTATGTGAATATATAGTAAAGTGTAATTTATTCCTGTGATCAAAGCTGAATTTATCATCATTACTCCAGTCTTCAGTGTCACATGATCCTTCACAAATCATTCTCATATGCTATAAATGTTTAAATATATAATATATATATATTACAAGCTTTATATAAAATAAATTCAGTCTTTGTGAACAGATATTTTAAAAATCCAAACTTTTGGCCTCCATGAAATATTTTATTTGTTTACCTGCGTATCATGTGACCATTAACTGATATCAGAGAAATAATCTTTTCGTTTGATTTGTGCAGGTTGTTATGCAGTTGTTGGAAATGTTTGATAGTTCTGGATTGTTCTATGATAATTCTTTTGTGTGTGTAGAACATATACATGAAGTTCATCCGTAGGGCTCAATGCATTGTTAGAAACGCAGAGCTGTTGAGCTCATGATGGAGCAGAACGCAGATCATTGGTCTAATGAGGAGCAACAGTGAAGTTCACTATAAATCACACAAGCGCTGGAGGCGGATCTCATGTGTATCGGTCTCGGGGTCTGGTTAATTGATCATCATTCTGCCCTAGTGCACACTAACAAGTGAAGTACCCGCTGCCTTCTATTTGGAATATATTTTGATCAGGACTTTATTTGCCGGCTGTGTGTCAGTTGCCTCTGGGAGATTTAGATCATTCATAATGATCACATCATTCACATACAGATTTATATAACATTTAAATCAAATATTACAAAGTCCATTTTGTCATCTGTCTGTCCTTACAGGAATAGTTCAGCCAAAAATGAAAATCCATTATTTACTCAACTCCAGAAATAGCATATGATCTTCTGAAATCATGTGATTCTGTGGAACAGAAACTGAAATTTCACTGAAAATGCTTTTCTGCTCTGAATCTCATTCACATTCGTGTCCATTTTACAATTTGACATGTGCATGACGAGTAAATGAATAGTTATTTACACGTTTACACGCGTGATGAAGAGACATGACACACAACTCGAGTGGAGTTTAGCTGTTTGGAGAGAAACATCGCAACTTGATGCATTACATAAAAATCTTTAGGTGAAGTAGACATTAAAACATGTTAATGTAGTACATAATCCAATTTTCATTTAATTTCCAGTGAAAAATTAATTTCCTGTGAAATACATAGTTACTGTGATATAAAATTACATGTGATCTAACATTTTGGCCCAGCCCTGCTAAATTTATAAGAGGATGATATTCTGTATGTATATTTTTAGATATTTATTTTTTATTGTATGTAATTAATATATATATAATGTACAAACTATATAATATTACAATATATTACATATTTATGTTTTTAATTACAATAATGAGAACTGTCCTTAATTTTTTTTAATTATTTTAATAAAATTATTATTATTATTATTATTATTATTATTATGTCCTGTTTTAAGACTAAAATAAGCAAAATATAATTTCACATTTCCTTTGATTCCTTTGAAGTTTATTTATTTATTTATTTATTATTATTATTATTATTATTTTATTTATTTATTTTTTTTTTTTACCAAAATGTATTTTAAGATTGGAAATGTTTTTTGAAGGTTTAAGGTAAATATATTTCATTATATTTTTAAAATATATTTCAAAATATATTATGCATATTTTAATATATGTTATATTATCATAATATATTATTTAAATAAAAATACACACACACACACACACACACACACACATATATATATATATATATACAAACCCGATTCCAAAAAAGTTGGGACACTGTACAAATTGTGAATAAAAAAGGAATGCAATAATTTACAAATCTCATAAACTTATATTTTATTCACAATAGAATATAGATAACATATCAAATGTTGAAAGTGAGACATTTTGAAATGTCATGCCAAATATTGGCTCATTTTGGATTTCATGAGAGCTACACATTCCAAAAAAGTTGGGACAGGTAGCAATAAGAGGCCGGAAAAGTTAAATGTACATATAAGGAATAGCTGGAGGACCAATTTGCAACTTATTAGGTCAATTGGCAACATGATTGGGTATAAAAAGAGCCTCTCAGAGTGGCAGTGTCTCTCAGAAGTCAAGATGGGCAGAGGATCACCAATTCCCCCAATGCTGCGGCGAAAAATAGTGGAGCAATATCAGAAAGGAGTTTCTCAGAGAAAAATTGCAAAGAGTTTGAAGTTATCATCATCTACAGTGCATAATATCATCCAAAGATTCAGAGAATCTGGAACAATCTCTGTGCGTAAGGGTCAAGGCCGGAAAACCATACTGGATGCCCGTGATCTTCGGGCCCTTAGACGGCACTGCATCACATACAGGAATGCTACTGTAATGGAAATCACAACATGGGCTCAGGAATACTTCCAGAAAACATTGTCGGTGAACACAATCCACCGTGCCATTCACCGTTGCCGGCTAAAACTCTATAGGTCAAAAAAGAAGCCATATCTAAACATGATCCAGAAGCGCAGGCGTTTTCTCTGGGCCAAGGCTCATTTAAAATGGACTGTGGCAAAGTGGAAAACTGTTCTGTGGTCAGACGAATCAAAATTTGAAGTTCTTTTTGGAAAACTGGGACGCCGTGTCATCCGGACTAAAGAGGACAAGGACAACCCAAGTTGTCATCAGCGCTCAGTTCAGAAGCCTGCATCTCTGATGGTATGGGGTTGCATGAGTGTGTGTGGCATGGGCAGCTTACACATCTGGAAAGGCACCATCAATGCTGAAAGGTATATCCAAGTTCTAGAACAACATATGCTCCCATCCAGACGTCGTCTCTTTCAGGGAAGACCTTGCATTTTCCAACATGACAATGCCAGACAACATACTGCATCAATTACAACATCATGGCTGCGTAGAAGAAGGATCCGGGTACTGAAATGGCCAGCCTGCAGTCCAGATCTTTCACCCATAGAAAACATTTGGCGCATCATAAAGAGGAAGATGCGACAAAGAAGACCTAAGACAGTTGAGCAACTAGAAGCCTGTATTAGACAAGAATGGGACAACATTCCTATTCCTAAACTTGAGCAACTTGTCTCCTCAGTCCCCAGACGTTTGCAGACTGTTATAAAAAGAAGAGGGGATGCCACACAGTGGTAAACATGGCCTTGTCCCAACTTTTTTGAGATGTGTTGATGCCATGAAATTTAAAATCAACTTATTTTTCCCTTAAAATGATACATTTTCTCAGTTTAAACATTTGATATGTCATCTATGTTGTATTCTGAATAAAATATTGAAATTTGAAACTTCTACATCATTGCATTCTGTTTTTATTCACAATTTGTACAGTGTCCCAACTTTTTTGGAATCGGGTTTGTATATATATTTAAAAATAGTATATTATGATAATATAACATTAAAATATGCATAATATATTTTGAACTATATTTTTATATATATATATATATACACCGATCAGGCATAACATTATGAGCACTGACAGGTGAAGTGAATAACACTGATTATCTCTTCATCACGGCTCCTGTTAGTGTGTGGGATATATTAGGCAGCAAGTGAACATTTTGTCCTCAAAGTTGATGTGTTAGAAGCAGGAAAAATGGGCAAGCGTAAGGATTTGAGCGAGTTTGACAAGGGCCAAATTGTGATGGCTAGACGACTGGGTCAGAGCATCTCCAAAACTGCAGCTCTTGTGGGGTGTTCCCGGTCTGCAGTGGTCAGTATCTATCAAAAGTGCTCCAAGGAAGGAACAGTGGAGAACCGGCAACAGGGTCATGGGCGGCCAAGGCTCATTGATGCACGTGGGGAGCGAAGGCTGGCCCGTGTGGTCCGATCAAACAGACGAGCTACTGGAGCTCAAATTGCTCAAGAAGTTAATGCTGGTTCTGATAGAAAGGTGTCAGAATACACAGTGCATCGCAGTTTGTTGCATATGGGGCTGCATAGCCGCAGACCAGTCAGGGTGCCCATGCTGACCCCTGTCCACCGCCGAAAGCACCAACAGTGGCACGTGAGCATCAGAACTGGACCACGAAGCAATGGAAGAAGGTGGCCTGGTCTGATGAATCACGTTTTCTTTTACATCACGTGGATGGCCGGGTGCGTGTGTGTGGCTTACCTGGGGAACACATGGCACCAGGATGCACTATGGGAAGAAGGCAAGCCGGCGGAGGCAGTGTGATGCTTTGGGCAATGTTCTGCTGGGAAACCTTGGGTCCTGCCATCCATGTGGATGTTACTTTAACACGTACCAACTACCTAAGCATTGTTGCAGACCATGTACACCCTTTCATGGAAACGGTATTCCCTGGTGGCTGTGGCTCTTTCAGCAGGATAATGCTCCTGCCACAAAGCAAAAATGGTTCAGGAATGGTTTGAGGAGCACAACAACGAGTTTGAGGTGTTGACTTGGCCTCCAAATTCCCCAGATCTCAACCCAATCGAGCATCTGTGGGATGTGCTGAACAAACAAGTCCGATCCATGGAGGCCCCACCTCGCAAGGCCCCACCTTCAGGGGTCTAGTGGAGTCCATGCCTCGATGGGTCAGGGCTGTTTGGGCAGAAAAAGGGGGACCAAAACAATATTAGGTCATATATTGGTCATAATGTTATGCCTGATCGGTGTATATATATATATATATATAATCATTTTTTGACATATTACACCATTGAAAGGTTTAAGCATATTTTACACATATATTTTAATATATTCTGGCCAGACAAAAAACCCTGACAATTTTTTGTCATATTTTAGTTGTTTTCTGTGTCCGTCTGTGAGGTTTTCTCATGTGTCCGTGTTCATCTCCTCCATTTGTTCCCGTGTCTCTGTGTTTAGGCCGTTGATCTGCAGAGCTGCATTAAAGATGTATCTCACAGCTCTCTGACACTCTCTCACCTGCGTCAAGCAAACAGAGAAACGTCTCTGAATGCTAAAACACTGCAAGCGTTTCATCCCCGCTGCGCCAGAGAGAGAGAGAGAGAGAGAACGGAGTCTGTAAATCACACGGCCACATTATCAGATAAAGACACTCTCCCATCGACAGCTAAAGCATCCAGCATATCTGACCCGTCTGACCCGTGAGGGCGTAATGAAAGAGAAATGCACGGCTTCGTGTCGTTCATTTGAACTATAGCCATTATCTGTCACTTTGACTGGATCATGGTCTGTTTTTATTTCCACTGATAATTATATAGCCATACGCGAGTCCATTTGTGTATGCAAATGATATTGTCTTCATGTTGCCGATATTAACATTTCCAGAAGTGAATAATTCATATCCAGAGAAGTTTTACCCATGAGTAGTTTCCCTGAAGTAACCAAGCACGCAGTTTAATGTTTTTTTCAGTGTTGATGTCATGTCTGCCGTTTGTTCAGTGTGTCTGTACAGTAAGAGACTGTGTGTGATCTGCAGGAGTGATGTGTGATTCACTGAGTGTGTGTGTGTTACAGTCGTGTCTTGACTGGCCTTTAGAGCAACTCTTACCCAGCTAACAGGGAATGTTATTTATACATCGTTCATGGAATGTTTTTACCTGAAACATTTTGTAACATTTTTTTTTAAAAATGTATCTCCTTGTTTCGGAATGTTCAAAGAACATTCAAAAGTAACATTCCAATAATGTTTGAAGAATGATACAATGGAATGTTCCCTTGACATTTGAATAACCAAAGGAAATTTTTTTAAAAACATAAAATATATATATATATATATATATAGCAGATACCCAGTTAACAAAAATATGTTCTAAGAATGTGTTCATATATATTTTCCTCATATTTGTTTCATATTTTGTAAGATTCGCCTCCGTTTGTTTAATTATGTTAAAACAAATAATTTGGAAAGCAGCTCAGACACTATGATCATAGAGGAATTTGATGAGAAATTCACATTGAGATCTCTAACACACACTCTAAAAAACACTGGGTTAAAAATGTGGGTTGTTTTTAACCCAAGGGCTGGGTAAATATAGGACAGAACACAGGTTAATTTTACCCAGCAAACTGGGTTGTTAACTCAGCATAATGGGTTGATTCATTTTACTATAATACTAGCTTATTGTTTTACTTCATACAAGAATTAATGTTTACGGATTAACTTAAATCCTCTAAACTTTTTTTAAATACTCGACACAACTACTGGCTTGCATGATAATTCCTTTATTTTCGATCATATTTTACAGTACAGCATATTTTATATCGTTTTTAATACATATTGCCTACATTTAAGCTTGTTTAACAAATATTAGAAGTAAAAATTAAACATTTAGAAGTAATTCAAGTGTAATCGAGCAGTCTCTGTTGTCCTGTTTCCACTGTACCGGCGCTGGATCTCGTGCCGGAGCTTGTGTCGTGTTCAGCGGGGGAACATCTAACTTCAGACCGCCGTTTCACTTGTAACACAAAAACTACCCAAACACTGGTTGTTACGTCTGACCCAGGATCTGGGTAACACAAAAACTACCCAAACACTGGGTTGTTACGTCTGACCCAGGATCTGTGTTATACAAAAACTACCCAAACACTGGTTGTTACGTCTGACCCAGGATCTGTGTTACACAAAAACTACCCAAACACTGGGTTGTTACGTCTGACCCAGGATCTGTGTAACACAAAAACTACCCAAACACTGGGTTGTTACGTCTGACCCAGGATCTGTGTTACACAAAAACTACCCAAACACTGGGTTGTTACGTCTGACCCAGGATCTGTGTTACACAAAAACTACCCAAACACTGGGTTGTTACGTCTGACCCAGGATCTGTGTTACACAAAAACTACCCAAACACTGGGTTGTTACGTCTGACCCAGGATCTGTGTTACACAAAAACTACCCAAACACTGGGTTGTTACGTCTGACCCAGGATCTGTGTTACACAAAAACTACCCAAACACTGGGTTGTTACGTCTGACCCAGGATCTGTGTTACACAAAAACTACCCAAACACTGGGTTGTTACGTCTGACCCAGGATCTGTGTTACACAAAAACTACCCAAACACTGGGTTGTTACGTCTGACCCAGGATCTGTGTTACACAAAAACTACCCAAACACTGGGTTGTTACGTCTGACCCAGGATCTGTGTTACACAAAAACTACCCAAACACTGGGTTGTTACGTCTGACCCAGGATCTGTGTTACACAAAAACTACCCAAACACTGGGTTGTTACGTCTGACCCAGGATCTGTGTTACACAAAAACTACCCAAACACTGGGTTGTTACGTCTGACCCAGGATCTGTGTTACACAAAAACTACCCAAACACTGGGTTGTTACGTCTGACCCAGGATCTGTGTTACACAAAAACTACCCAAACACTGGGTTGTTACGTCTGACCCAGGATCTGTGTTACACAAAAACTACCCAAACACTGGGTTGTTACGTCTGACCCAGGATCTGTGTTACACAAAAACTACCCAAACACTGGGTTGTTACGTCTGACCCAGGATCTGGGTAACACAAAAACTACCCAAACACTGGGTTGTTACGTCTGACCCAGGATCTGTGTTACACAAAAACTACCCAAACACTGGGTTGTTACGCCTGACCCAGGATCTGTGTTACACAAAAACTACCCAAACACTGGGTTGTTACGTCTGACCCAGGATCTGTGTTACACAAAAACTACCCAAACACTGGTTGTTACGTCTGACCCAGGATCTGTGTTACACAAAAACTACCCAAACACTGGGTTGTTACGTCTGACCCAGGATCTGTGTTACACAAAAACTACCCAAACACTGGTTGTTACGTCTGACCCAGGATCTGTGTTACACAAAAACTACCCAAACACTGGGTTGTTACGTCTGACCCAGGATCTGGGTAACACAAAAACTACCCAAACACTGAAAAAATAACCCAAAAAATGACCCATAAGGCTCAACCCAGGATTTGGGTAGAAAAAACAACCCAAGATTTTTTAGGGTGCAAGTTGAGAGTTGTTCTCTATTTATTAAAATTGAGAGAGAAACCTTTGAGAATGTGAATTAAATGTGAATTAAATGGTTCTCTGTTAAGTCTCTCTCTCTCTCATTCTAACTTGATCAAATCTAAGCAATAAAATACATGAAATACAGTTATGAAACACACAGAAGGAACACAGTTATTTTCACACACAGCACAACATGCATCTGTTTCTTATTTCCTGTAATGGCTGCTGTTCAAACCCCAAATCTCATTATGTGCTAATTCTTACAGTCAGTGAATGAGGTCTCCACCGCAGTCGTCTACGTGATCGCAGCCAAGTTACTCTTCTCATCTACAGCCCCAAAAAAAGAGGAAGGACGTTCGCTAATTGACCTGCAATTTGTGTGCATGCGGCCCATCTGTGGGCTTGAATTAAAACACTGAGATGAAGATGATCGGGGTACGCTGGAGCAGAAGCTTTAAGGGC
>CM077179.1:40473076-40528076 GCA_039654105.1 Coreius guichenoti | reverse complement strand
AATAACAGTTCCCGGTGTAATATATAAACCATGTGACTGTTATTTTGAAAAAGACAGCATGTCTTAAAATCATTTCAGTCAGAGGTTCTGCCATGTGAGTTTGGGTGGGTTTATTTGTTTGGTTTTAACATGAATATTAATTAATAAAACATATTCATTTATTGGAGGCAAAACGCTCCCTCTCCATAAAATATCGCAACATATTCATGAACGTCAAGAGATGCTCAATGAGATGTGATAGGTGGACATTTTTAGGATGATACCATATATATTCATGATTTTTCTAATTTATGACCGGTCATTTTTGAAAGTAGACCCCAGTTAGATCACATATTCATATAGTATTCCTAATCATAATGTCCATGTTGATCAGATTCTGTGAACAATCACACTAGTGGAAAACTGAAATTACTAGAAAAAATATATTAAGTTTGAATAGATAATGTTATGTTTAAGTAATCTGTGTTTACTTAATTTACTTTACTGGCTGGTCAAATGAATAAAATAAAATAGTAATATTTTATATAATATATAATAATAATATTATTTATATTAATAAATATAATTTATTTTACTAAATATTATTTGTTTTAATTAATATTGTTTATTTTATTTATTTATTTATTGTCGGACTTTAAGTGCCAGACTTTTATTTTGACATGCATGAGAATGCCTCACCAGATCCACTAGAGCTTTATTAGTTCAATGTCTTTGTTTAGCGGTTTTGTTAAAAAAATTAACAGACAAAATATACAGACCTGTTAAAGAAAGAAAGCGAATGGCATATGAATAAAATATTATAGAGTTTGCCTTTCTATTATTAGTAATATAAAGACAAACACTATAATTCTTTCTCATACACTAGTGGTCAAAGGTTTGGAATAATTAAATGTTTTAATGTTTTTGATAAAAGTCTCTTCTGCTCACCAAAGCTGCATTTATTTGATCAAAAATACAGTAAAAATTGTGAAATATTATTACAATTTAAAATAAAGGTTTTCTATGTGAATATATTTTAAAATGTAATTTAAAATAATTTTTTTTAAATTACAATAAAAAATGTACACTAAAAAATACAGTAAAAATTGTGAAATATTATTACTATTTAAAATAAAGGTTTTCTATGTGAATATATTTTAAAATATAATTTAAAATACATTTAAAAAAGTACAGTAAAAAATACAGTACAAATTGTGAAATATTCTTACTATTTAAAATAAAGGTTTTCTATGTGAATATATTTTAAAATGTAATTTAAAATACATTTTTTAAATTACAATAAAAATTTACAGTAAAAAATACAGTAAAAATTGTGAAATATTATTACTATTTAAAATAAAGGTTTTCTATGTGAATATATTTTAAAATATAATTTAAAATACATTAAAAAGTACAGTACAAATTGTGAAATATTCTTACTATTTAAAATAAAGGTTTTCTATGTGAATATATTTTAAAATGTAATTTAAAATACATTTTTTAAATTACAATAAAAATTTACAATAAAAAATACAGTAAAAATTGTGAAATATTATTACTATTTAAAATAAATTCTATGTGAATATATTTTAAAATATAATTTAAAATACATTAAAAAAGTACAGTAAAAAATACAGTACAAATTGTGAAATATTATTCCAGTGTAAATCAGCTGTTCTCTATGTGAATATATAGTAAAGTGTAATTTATTCCTGTGATCAAAGCTGAATTTTCAGCATCATTACTCAAGTCTTATTTATATGTTTATTTGGGACTTTTCTTGAGGGACTTTTAATTTGGTACACCTGTCAGCAGGGAACGTGTTTGAGGCCTTTAGTTCAGCTTCTCTTAAATAATACAATCACTGTATTTTTCTGAATGCACAATGTCGAAATGGATTTTCATGTATCTTTGTGTCTGTGAAATAATTGTGATTGATCATGGGACTCGACTGGAGGATTTGAGGAAATAATAACTTGGTGAGATGTGTTTATATGTTCACTCTGAAGGGAATGATGTGAGCTGTTTAAATAGGTTTAGATTTGGACCGGTTTGATCTCAGGAATGGATGTGTGTTTGTGGTTGTTGTTATTGGTGTGAGAAGCTCATCAATCAGGCATCTAATAATGGCGTATGAATTTGAGTGGCTCTTATTATGTTTGTTGAATCTTTCATTGTGAATCGTTGCTGATACGTGATGGTTTCCTGTAGAAACGCTCCCCAAAATCCCTCTCTTCCTCTGTTGTTGTGTGCATTTGCTTGTGATTTACAGCTCTCGTCCCAAAGCACAGCAGTGCATGAGTGATGCTGAGCTGATTTCAGTTGTTCAGTTTATTTTAATCACTGGAATCACGGGTTTAGTTCCTCCTCATGTGGCCGTGAGTCAGATCTGTGTCCTCCTGAAGATCAGTCGGACTCATGATTCGCCTTTAAGGATCTTTTCTTCAGTTCTTCGAGTAAATACTAAAACATCTCCCATGTTCTTTGAATTGAAGGACTCATCTATATTGGATCATTTCCTTCTACTTATAAAGTTAAAGTTTCATGCATCAATTCAGTCATTTACACTATTAAATATAAAGGTTCTTTATTGGCATTGATGTTTCCATAAGAACTTTTAACATCCATGGAATCTTTCCATTGCACTAAAGGTTCTTTATAGTGGAAAAATGTTCTTTAGATTTTTAATTAAAGGGTCCATAACACACACAGTTTCTGCCAGTCTCATGTTAATCTTGAGTATCTATAGAGTAGTGTTGATCCTTCATATCTCTCAAGAGTCTTTAGTTTTATCATATTTATAAAAGACAGATACACTGTACCGATTCTTTCAGAAAACAGCCGAGTCCGTGGAGGCGTGCAGTGGGAGGAGCTAAAGAGACACACACACACACACACACACACTCACACACACACATCATGGCATTATCCCTGGATAACTCTCGATTCTCTATACGTCGGTGTTGTTCACATTATATGCACTTACGCGCCGATTGCCAACAAAACACACACATTTGATGCAGTTTCACTCACCGCCTGCGGTTTCCACTCATGACCGGGAGCAAACACACACACTTGCAGAACTCCGGAAACACAAACTGCATCACTGTTCCCTTAACGCTGGGTTATTTGGGAAGCTGAACAAGGTGATCTTTCCCTCACACCAGAAACACACTTCTTTAGGGACATTGTTGATCTCGTGTCTAAAAACACAACGCCAGCGCCGCCGACGGCTCCCGTAACCCGAACGAAGCTCGTTGATGGACGCGCTCTTGCTCTCGCTCTGGGTGATGTGTGTGTGTGTGTGTGTGTGTGAGAGTGTGTGTGTGTGTGCTCATCAGGGAGAAGTGCCAATACAAGGAATCCCGCCCTTTATGACGTCATACAGGGCCATACTCGAAAAAAACTTCCCAAAACTTGTTTGAATCCTGAAGGAGTGTATTTGGCACAGAAATACTCCGTCACACGTCCAACTCATTTTTTGAAATGTTGTCCATGTTTATCATGAGAATCAACTCTTTAACAGTGTAAATAAGGCAGAATGCAGGAAATAGCATTAGATCCCCCTTGAAGAAAAATGGTTCTTGTAAGAACTGATCACTGATCATCATTAAGGCAACCAGAAATGTTTCTTCTATGGCATCACTGCGATTAAACCCTTTTGGACCCTTTATTTTTAAGTGTATTTTCCCATTAAATGACCTGTAAATGCCTCTTCACATGTTAAATTGCTGTCAGGTAGTGGCTGACCGATATATCAGCCGATATTTGTTTGTTATATTTTGTTTTAAATTATCGCATTGGCCGATAATTGTGGGACTTTTATTTTGACAGGGCTGAGAATGCGGCGCCAGATTCACAAGAGCACCCAATCTCCAGCTGTCAAAAGAAATTAGACAGAACTGTTAAAGAAAGAAAGCGAATGGCATATAAATAAAATATTATAGAGTTTGCCTTTCTATTATTAGTAATAGAAAGACAAACACTATTATTTTTTCTCATGCAGTGGTGGTCAAAAGTTTGGAATAATTAAGATTTTTAATGTTTTTAATAAAAGTCTCTTCTGCTTAACAAGGCTGCATTTATTTGGCCAAAAATACAGTAGAAATTGTGAAATATTCCTCCAGTGTAAATCAGCTGTTCTCTATGTGAATATATAGTAAAGTGTAATTTATTCCTGTGATCAAAGCTGAATTTATCATCATTACTCCAGTCTTCAGTGTCACATGATCCTTCACAAATCATTCTCATATGAGGATTTGATGATCAAGAAACATTTATAATTGTGTTGAAAATAGTTCATATTTTTATGGAAACCATGATTTCTCAGGATTCTTTGATGAATAGAATGCATTTATTTGAAATAGTATCTTTTGTAACATTATAAATGTCTTTACTGTCACCTTTGATCAATTTAATGCATCCTTGATGAATAAAAGTATTATTTTTTATTGTATTTTTTTTAAAGATCGATCTTACCCCAAACATTTAAATAGTGTATCACAGTTTCCACACAAATATGAACTGTTTTCAGCATTGATAATAATCATAAATGTTTCTTGATCATAAATCCTCATATTAGAATGATTTGTGAAGGATCATGTGACACTGAAGACTGGAGTAATGATGATAAATTCAGCTTTGATCACAGGAATAAATTACACTTTACTATATATTCACATAGAAAACAGCTGATTTACACTGGAGGAATATTTCACAATTTTTACTGTATTTATGATCAAATAAACACAGCCTTGGTGAGCAGAAGAGACTCTTTCAGAAGTGTTAAAAATCTGGGCTTGGGCTTGTAAACCTTCACACCTTGACAACTAACAGATGCGTTAGACCTTCTCACACACTTTCAAGGTCTGAAGCGAGTGTGTGTGTGTTGTCGTCTGTGTGTGTTTGCACACTGTTGGCCGTGTGTGTGAGGCGACACTGGAAGCATGAATGATGTATTAGCTGGAAGCCGCTCTAATGAATCTGTCAATGTAGGGATGGAAACGTTTGTATGGCTCCTTTGTATCAATCAGACACACTCTCTCCTGGGAAATCGATTGGCAAAGCCTGCTTTACAAGCCCCGGGGTCGGCAACACTGATCTTGGCCTTGTTTGTATTGAAAGTGAGACAAGGAGAGGAGGATTGTGGGATTGAGGACGCTCGGGTAAAACTAGATGAACCGTTGACTTCATAACACACTCATAACGGAGGCGAGATGATGGCGGGCTTCATTTAAAAAGCGTCAGATGATGTTTGGAAGATGATCAAACGTATTAAACGGTTCTTGTGTTCGCTCTGGATCACAGATCACACTCAGTGACTCAATTCATTCATTTATTTCTCTTACATGCAAATGTTGTAACATTTATTGAATAAAGAAGTAACATTATAGCAGTAATGGACGAGGTGCAATGTTATATTGTGAATATAGTCAGATATACTGTATGTCAAACTACTTTATTTAAGGGTTATCAATTCATTCATTCATTCATTTAGCATCTTTATTAATCATGCACTGCAAAAAAAATCACCTCAACTTAAAATATATTCATGCCTTAAATTTTAAAGTGTAGTCAAATTGGCTGTACAAGTCATTTCAACTTATTGATTGTAACTTATTGGTTATTAGTTATATTGGTTAATTTTTTTGATGAGTTAAAACGGGTTGGCCAAACTTAGACGTAAAATATTATTAGAGATTATATTTAGTTAATATTTCAATAAATTAATGACACATTCACATGTTCATGGTTCTATGATGTCAATAATAATAATAATAATAATAATAATAATAATTCAATAATTAAATGAGATTCACATGTTCATGTTTCTCTGATGTCAATAATAATAATAATAATAATAATTCAATAATTAAATGACATTCACATGTTCTTTGATGTCAATAATAATAATAATAATTCTATAATTAAATGATGATAGTTTTTTATAATATTATATAATATAACATTATTATTATATAATATTATTATCATTATTTGAATAATTAAATGATACCTTCA
Organism: Coreius guichenoti; assembly: GCA_039654105.1. NCBI lineage: Eukaryota > Metazoa > Chordata > Actinopteri > Cypriniformes > Gobionidae > Coreius > Coreius guichenoti. Next base: position 40,522,076 of record CM077179.1, on the reverse strand, counting down.
CATGTTCATGGTTCTCTTATGTCAATAATAATAATAATAATTTTATAATTAAATGACATTCACATGTTCACGGTTCTCTTATGTCAATAATAATAATAATAATAATAATAATTATAATAATAATTCTATAATTAAATGATACCTTTGCATGTTCACGGTTCTCTTATGTCAATAATAATAATAATAATAATAATAATTCTATAATTAAATGACATTCACATGTTCACGGTTCTCTTATGTCAATAATAATAATAATAATAATAATAATAACAATAATTCTATAATTAAATGACATTCGCATGTTCATGGTTCTCTTATGTCAATAATAATAATAATAATAATAATAATAATAATTCTATAATTAAATGACATCCACATGTTCACGGTTCTCTTATGTCAATAATAATAATAATAATAATAATAATAATAATAATAATAATAATAATTCTATAATTAAATGACATTCACATGTTCACGGTTCTCTTATGTCATTAATAATAATAATAATAATAATTCTATAATTAAATGATACCTTTGCATGTTCACGGTTCTCTTATGTCATTAATAATACTAATAATAATAATAATAATAATAATTCTATAATTAAATGACATCCACATGTTCACGGTTCTCTTATGTCAATAATAATAATAATAATAATAATTCTATAATTAAATGATACCTTCACATGTTCACAGTTCTCTTATGTCAATAATAATAATAATAATTCTATAATTAAATGACATTCGCATGTTCACGGTTCTCTGATGTTGTTAATAATAATAATAATAATTCAATAATTAAACACATTATAATACATAACACATAATAATAATAATAATAATTATTATTATTTTTTATTATTATATTAGTAGTAGTATTTTGTTTTGAATTTGACTAATTATATACAATTGTAAATTACAATTGTACTGTAATATAAAAATGTGATAATTATAATAATGATGTGAAACAGGCAGCACATCACACTATAGTTATTTTACACTAAGCTTATCACGATTATTGTGCAGCCAAATGTATTTATTCTTATTTAACATTCAATATTAGCTTTTCATCAACTCACGAACATCCAGCTAAAGTAATGTAAAAACATACGCTGCCATGACTTATTGATCATATAATGCTCCACAGTGTGGGACGCTCCATTGTTTATGAATAGAAGTATGGAGACATAGTTTTGATGGGTTTTATTGGTGAAATGTAATGTTGATGTATGTGAAGGTCTCTGGCATGTGAGTGACGTGAGCTGATGGAGAAGTGATGAAGGTCGTAGAGATATTTCTCTATCTATTGATGACGAGGACGACGCAAAACACTCGCACAGAAACATTCCCTCACCTTAATCCAGCGCTCAAGGGCACCGCATCGCCTTAAACCGCATGACAATGACATGAAAGAACCCGCTCTCTGTTCTCCTCAGGGTGAAAGACTTTAACGAGCTTCAGAAAACTGCATTGATCTAATGCCACTATCATTTATGGGTGTTTTATACTGGTATTTTTCATTCCTCTTCTGTTCTGAGTGCCATTGATTTGTTGTGGAGTCAGGGGAACTAAAATATGTGTTTATTTACTGGTATTTTACATTGATTTCTGAATGTAATAATACAATGTGATTTGTACAGTTTTTTTTTTTTTCTTTCAACAATCCAATTTTGATCTAGTGTGACTTATTTTCCGGAAAATACGGTACCCATTTGGTGAAAAGTTCCTAATAGTTGCCGATGGTTTCTGTGAGCAATTTTAGAAACGCTCCCCAAAATCCCTCTGTCTCGAAACGCTTCCAGAAGAAATGCCATTAAATTTTCTCATAAATACATTTAATCTAAATTGCAAATTATAATTTTTAATGTAAATCAATGCAAAATGAGCAACAGGACTAGTGAGGATCTCTCTCTCTCTCTCTAGAATCTAAAATGGGCCTGTTATACAGAGATAAATAGAGACATATAGAGACATACAGAGATATACAGAGATATACAGAGATATACAGAGATGTATAGAGTTGTATAGAGATATACAGAGATATACAGAGATGTATAGAGATATACAGAGATATACAGAGATATACAGAGATGTATAGAGATATACAGAGATATACAGAGATGTATAGAGTTGTATAGAGATATACAGAGATATACAGAGATGTATAGAGATATACAGAGATAAATAGAGACATATAGAGACATACAGAGATATACAGAGATATACAGAGATAAATAGAGATAAATAGAGATATACAGAGATATACAGAGATGTATAGAGATGTATAGAGTTATATAGAGATATACAGAGATATACAGAGATGTATAGAGATATACAGAGATATACAGAGACATATAGAGATATACAGAGATATACAGAGATATACAGAGATGTATAGAGTTGTATAGAGATATACAGAGATATACAGAGATGTATAGAGATGTATAGAGTTATATAGAGATATACAGAGATATATAGAGATATACAGAGACATATAGAGATATACAGAGATATACAGAGATATACAGAGATAAATAGAGATAAATAGAGATAAATAGAGATATACAGAGATATACAGAGATGTATAGAGATGTATAGAGTTATATAGAGATATACAGAGATATACAGAGATGTATAGAGATGTATAGAGTTATATAGAGATATACAGAGATATATAGAGATATACAGAGATATATAGAGATATACAGAGATATACAGAGATATACAGAGATGTATAGAGATGTATAGAGATATACAGAGATATACAGAGATATATAGAGATATACAGAGATATACAGAGATGTATAGAGATATACAGAGATATACAGAGATATATAGAGATATACAGAGATATACAGAGATATACAGAGATGTATAGAGATATACAGAGATATACAGAGATATATAGAGATATACAGAAATATACAGAGATGTATAGAGATGTATAGAGTTATATAGAGATATACAGATGTATAGAGATATACAGAGATATATAGAGATATACAGAGATATACAGAGATGTATAGAGATGTATAGAGTTATACAGAGATATACAGAGATATACAGAGATATATAGAGATATACAGAGATATACAGAGATATACAGAGATATACAGAGATGTATAGACATGTATAGACATGTATAGAGATATACAGAGATGCACAGAGATATATAGAGATATACAGAGATGTATAGAGATATACAGAGATATACAGAGATAAATAGAGATATACAGAGATATACAGAGATGTATAGAGTTTTATAGAGATATACAGAGATATACAGAGATATATAGAGATATATAGAGATATACAGAGATATACAGAGATGTATAGAGTTATATAGAGATATACAGAGATGTATAGAGTTATATAGAGTTATATAGAGATATACAGAGATATACAGAGATATACAGAGATAAATAGAGATATATAGAGATATACAGAGATATACAGAGATACAGTGGGGAGAACAAGTATTTGATACACTGCCGATTTTGCAGGTTTGCCCACTTACAAAGCATGTAGAGGTCTGTAATTTTTATCATAGGTACACTTCAACTGTGAGAGACGGAATCTAAAACAAAAATCCAGAAAATCACATTGTATGATTTTTAAATAATTAATTTGAATTTTATTGCATGACATAAGTATTTGATCACCTACCAACCAGTAATAATTCCGGCTCTCACAGACCTGTTCGTTTTTCTTTAAGAAGCCCTCCTGTTCTCCACTCATTACCTGTATTAACTGCACCTGTTTGAACTCTTTACCTGTGTAAAAGACACCTGTCCACACACTCAATCAAACAGACTCCAACCTCTCCACAATGGCCAAGACCAGAGAGCTGTGTAAGGACATCAGGGATAAAATTGTAGACCTGCACAAGGCTGGGATGGTCTACAGGGCAATAGGCAAGCAGCTTGGTGAGAAGGCAACAACTGTTGGCGCAATTATTAGAAAATGGAAGAAGTTCAAGATGACGGTCAATCTCCCTCAGTCTGGGGCACCATGCAAGATCTCACCTCGTGGGGCATCAATGATCATGAGGAAGGTGAGGGATCAGCCCAGAACTACACGGCAGGACCTGGTCAATGACCTGAAGAGAGCTGGGACCACAGTCTCAAAGAAAACCTGCAGCGCACGCAAGGTCCCCCTGCTCAAGCCAGCGCATGTCCAGGCCCGTCTGAAGTTTGCCAATGACCATCTGGATGATCCAGAGGAGGAATGGGAGAAGGTCATGTGGTCTGATGAGACAAAAATAGAGCTTTTTGGTCTAAACTCCACTCGCCGTGTTTGGAGGAAGAAGAAGGATGAGTACAACCCCAAGAACACCATCCCAGCCGTGAAGCATGGAGGTGGAAACATCATTCTTTGGGGATGCTTTTCTGCAAAGGGGACAGGACGACTGCACCGTATTGAGGGGAGGATGGATGGGGCCATGTATCGCAAGATCTTGGCCAACAACCTCCTTCCCTCAGTAAGAGCATTGAAGATGGGTCGTGGCTGGGTCTTCCAGCATGACAACGACCCAAAACACACAGCCAGGGCAACTAAGGAGTGGCTCCGTAAGAAGCATCTCAAGGTCCTGGAGTGGCCTAGCCAGTCTCCAGACCTGAACCCAATAGAAAATCTTTGGAGGGAGCTGAAAGTCCGTGTTGCCCAGCGACAGCCCCGAAACCTGAAGGATCTGGAGAAGGTCTGTATGGAGGAGTGGGCCAAAATCCCTGCTGCAGTGTGTGCAAACCTGGTCAAGAACTACAGGAAACGTATGATCTCTGTAATTGCAAACAAAGGTTTCTGTACCAAATATTAAGTTCTGCTTTTCTGATGTATCAAATACTTATGTCATGCAATAAAATGCAAATTAATTACTTAAAAATCATACAATGTGATTTTCTGGATTTTTGCTTTAGATTCCGTCTCTCACAGTTGAAGAGTACCTATGATAAAAATTACAGACTTCTACATGCTTTGTAAGTGGGCAAACCTGCAAAATCGGCAGTGTATCAAATACTTGTTCTCCCACTGTATATAGAGATCTATAGAGATGTATAGAGTTATATAGAGATATACAGAGATATATAGAGATGTATAGAGATGTATAGAGTTATATAGAGATATAATCTCTGCCTTTACATGCACATGAACTTTAATGACATCCCATTCTTAATCCGTAGGGTTTAATATGGAGTTGGCCCACCCTTTGCAGCTCTAACAGCTTCAACTCTTCTGGGAAGGCTTTCCACAAGGTTTAGGAGTGTGTTTATGGGAATTTTTGACCATTCTTCTAGAAGCGCATTTGTGAGGTCAGGCACTGATGTTGGACGAGAAGGCCTGGCTCGCATCCCAAAGGTGTTCTATCGGGTTGAGGTCAGGACTCAAGTTCCTCCACACCAAACTCGCTCATCATGTCTTTATGGACCGACGCTTTGTGCACTGGTGCGCAGTCATGTTGGAACAGGAAGGGGCCATCCCCAAACTGTTCCCACAAAGTTGGGAGCATGTAATTGTCCAAAATGTCTTGGTATGCTGAAGCATTAAGAGTTCCTTTCACTGGAACTAAGGGGCCAAGCCCAACCCCTGAAAAACAACCCCACACCATAATCCCCCCTCCACCAAACTTTACACTTGGCACAATGCAGTCAGGCAAGTACCGTTCTCCTGGCAACCGCCAAATACTTTTGGCAATATAGTGTATATAGAGATATATAGTTATTGAGTTGTATAGAGATGTATGGAGTTATATAGAGTTATATAGAGTTATATAGAGATATATAGTTATATATAGTTATATCGAGACATATCGAGATATATAGAGTGAGTTATATAGAGAAACGTAGTTACATAGAGATACATAGTTATACAGAGATATATAAAGATACATAGTTATATAGAGATACATAGAGATACATAGAGTTATATAGAGATACATAGTTGCATAGAGTTACATAGAGATACATAGTTATACAGAGATATATAGAGATACATAGAGATACATAGAGTTATATAGCAATACATAGAGTTATATAGAGATACATAGAGATACATGGAGTTATAAAGAGATACATAGAGATACATAGAGTTATATAGAGGTACATAGAAATATAAGTTTGTTTAGCATCAGTTTTAAACCCTGCTGTAATGAAAAGTTGAGAAACGTTCACCAAGTCAAACATCATGATTAGCTTTGCTCATTTTTAGAGTGTGTGAATGATTTGAATCAAACTTAATGCATGACACGAGTTAGCATGAAAGTGCTGCATCAGTGGAATAATATCAGTGGAGTTTCCTCTGCTGTTTCAGACTCAGACAGAAGCGCTTCTTTCATGTCAGTGCAAATGAAATCGATTTCTCTACGACACACAGGCTGAACAGATTAGCTGATGAAATGATGCTCTCAGATCACGACTGCCGTGTCTGACTTTACGTTAGTGATCAACTGATAAATCGCCAAGACATATTTGTGCAGTTTTTAATTCTAGTTTTTCTGTTTGAACGATTGGACTTTTATTTTTACAGTGCTCAGAAAGCTCCCGTTCTCCGTCTTCATTCATTAACTCTGTTTAACAGTTCTGTCTTATAAACTATTGATTTCAAACTGTTGCACTATATCCAGTTGGCCGCTATGTTGTATTCATGTCATATTCACTATGTACTGTATGTAAAATTAGCAATGCTTTGTCTTTATTTTGACCAGATTATTTAGTGTTGAGTAACAGATATACTATAGTAGGACTGCAGAATCAAGAAGTTGCCATAAAGTCTGTTTATTTCACATATAATTATTTTCAAATTATTTATTTCTAATTTAGTAAATATGTAAAATAAATATACATTTTATTTTAGCAAGTTTTACTTAATTTTATATATAAATTAATATTAAATGTGTGTGTGTGTGTATATATATATATATATATATATATACACACACACACACATTTAATATTTATATATATATAAAATAAAAAATCTTACCGATCAAAAACTTTTGAACGGCAGTGTATATATATATATATACACACACTGCCGTTCAAAAGTTTTGGATCGGTAAGATTTTTAATGTTTTTAGAAGTCACCAAGGCTTAATTTATTTATGTTAAAAATGTGTGTGTGTGTGTGTGTGTGTGTGTGTGTGTGTGTGTGTGTGTGTGTGTGTGTGTGTGTGTGTGTGTGTGTGTGTGTGAGTGCGTGTGCGCGTGTGTATGTGTGTGTGTGTTTGTGTGTGTGTGCTTAATATAGACCATCAGCCAATCTGCTCTCTACTTTATTGGCATTGCTCGACCATCAAAAAAAATCAATGTTGGTCAACCACTGCTTTACATGACAGCATATTTCATTTTTAGCTGGACAGACTTCTGTTTCTGTTTGTTTTGATTGTGATGAAAAGCCTGTGAGGGATGGTGAGATGATGGCTCATGTTGTGATCATGTGTCTCTGTATGCAGATGATTCACTAAGTGTCGTCTGGTTTGGTCTGGTTTCGTGCTCCGCTACGGTTCGGCCCAGTTGTGTCAGCCTCTGTAATGTGTGTGTTGGCCTCAACTGCTCTCGGACACAAACAGCAGCATCATCTGTGTGGATGCATTAGAGCCCATCAGGAGGGGCTCTCCGTCTGTGCAACACTCTTTACTCTTAGGATGATTCTTATGAATCTCAGATCAAAGTGCATGACAAAATAAAGTTATTGTCTCCCAAAGAAAGAAGCGATTCTGAACTGCTAAAATGAGTCGTCAGTAATTCCAGTCTTATTTCTGTAATGTACACCGATCAAGCATAACATTATGACAGGTGAAGTGAATAACACTGATTATCTCTTCATCACGGCACCTGTTAGTGGGTGGGATATATTAGGCAGCAAGTGAACATTTTGTCCTCAAAGTTGATGTGTTAGAAGCAGGAAAAATGGGTAAGAGTAAGGATTTGAGCGAGTTTGACAAGGGCCAAATTGTGATGGCTAGACGACTGGGTCAGAGCATCTCCAAAACTGCAGCTCTTGTGGGGTGTTCCCGGTCTGCAGTGGTCAGTATCTATCAAAAGTGGTCCAAGGAAGGAACAGTGGTGAACCGGCGACAGGGTCATGGGCGGCCAAGGCTCATTGATGCACGTGGGGAGCGAAGGCTGGCCCGTGTGGTCCGATCAAACAGACGAGCTACTGTAGCTCAAATTGCTCAAGAAGTTAATGCTGGTTCTGATAGAAAGATGTCAGAATACACAGTGCATCGCAGTTTGTTGCGTATGGGGCTGCATAGCCGCAGACCAGTCAGGGTGCCCATGCTGACCCCTGTCCACCGCCGAAAGCGCCAACAGTGGCACGTGAGCATCAGAACTGGACCACGGAGCAATGGAAGAAGGTGGCCTGGTCTGATGAATCACGTTTACTTTTACATCACGTGGATGGACGCGTGTGTGTGTGTGGCTTACCTGGGGAACACATGGCACCAGGATGCACTATGGGAAGAAGGCAAGCCGGCGGAGGCAGTGTGATGCTTTGACAGGTCAGGGCTGTTTTGGCAGCAACACAATATTAGGAAGGTGGTCATAATGTTATGCCTGATCGGTGTATCTACGTAGGTTTGTAACTAATTTGCATAATGCCGGCCCCTGGTCTCCATTGGCTGATTGATACGGTAAAACCCACGCCATCGTTAATGTTCGTATCACTGTGTATCACGAGCTGAGATTCAGATATGATAATGAGCATTTGCTTTCTGACCAATCACAGCAGAGCAGCTCTCAGAGAGGCGGGGTTTAGAGAGACTGAATCTTCTAATGAAGCGTTTCAGACACTGAGAGAACAGAGCTGATGCTGCAGTGGATATTATGAGAGAATTACAGTGTTTTTGACCTTGAATGCATGTGAAACTATTGTAGGAGACGCCAAAACAACATTAGGCAGTTCTGGCCAAGAATTTTAATTTTATTCATTCAGTGAAAAAAGAAATTCAGAATAACATGCACTGGCAAATCATGCGTCAGTGCAGTAAATCGAGTCGGTTTTGATTTCATTTTGACATTAGTTGTTCATTAGAGGAGTTTCTGCGGTTCGTTCGACGTCTTGTTCGCTGATGAAACCCATCGAGACTCTCAGGGCTTTTGGACGTGCCAAAGAAAATATCGACATCTCAGGAAAACAATAAGCAGATTTCAGATCCAATAACATGTTGAGACTGTGATGAGGCTTCTCGTATTCACATGAAAGAGATGTGAAGAAGTTTCAACAACGCAATAAATAAATGACTGCCATTAGATTCGAAGCGCTGAAGAAACGTCGCGTCCCATCAGAAGCGTGACACGCCGAGATATGGAGGCTTTGATTCTGATGCAGACGGCATACACACATCCTCACACACACACACACCAGCACAGACCATCATCATGCTGTGTGTCCAGAGTGACTTTGGCTGTGTTCAGAATAACACACAGTGAGATACTGTTAAAGCGTTTATTAATATTTGAATTTAGTTGTTTTTATATTTTCGTTTTAGTTTTAAATGAGTTATTTTTATATTTTAATTTTAATTTTAGTAAGTTTAAACTCATTTTATTAGTTATTTTTTATATGCATATATACATTTCAGTTTTAGCAATTTTACTTCCTGTTTTCATTTTAAATCAAGTTTAAAGGCATCTTTATTAGCTTTTTAAAATATGTCTATATAGTTTTTATTCATTTTTATTTATTTATTTTAGATATTTTCTGTTTTCATTTTAATTTAATAAAAGTAATTTTATTAGTTCTTTTTAAATGTCTATATATTTTTATTTATTTTCATTTCAGTTTTATCTAATTTTATTTTCTGTTTTAATTTTAGTTAAAGTTTAGTCATTTTTTAGTTTTTTAATATGTCTACATAGTTTATATTCATTTTTATTTCAGTTTCAGTTTTAGTTCTTTTTCTTTTTTCATATTAATTTTAAAGTAATTTGTATTATTTAAAAAAAAAAATGTCTATATAGTTGTATCAGTTTTTATTCCATTTTTAATTATTTATATGTTCTTATTTTAATTTTAATTTTAAAGTTTAGATGAATTTTTATTCATTTTTATTTTAAAGTAATGTTTATTATTTTTTTATAAATAAAAGCGCATATATAGTTGTATCAATTTTTATTTCATTTTTTATAATTTATATTTTCTTATTTTCATTTCAAAGTTAAAATAAATTTGTATTCTTTTTTTTTTTTAAATATCTATGTAGTTTTTATTCATTTTTATTTAAGTTTTAGTTATTTTAGTAATTCAATGTAAACTAAATTAAAAATGTTGCCTTGGCAACTAAGTAAAAAAACGTAAGTTTACATTTTTTTCTCTTTTATTACAATTATTATGTCACATATATGGATTTAGTTAACTATAATAACCCTGTACTATATATTATATGCTGTACACTCATAAGTATTTATGCATAAATATATTCTATTAAAATGCATTATAAAACAGGTGATTTTTATTGGATAAGTCATGATTCCATTGTGAACTGGTGACATGCACACTAAATTAATGCAGAAAGCTGCTATATAACAAGAGCAAACAGCCTATAGTTAATGAACTATAATTGTTCAGATTATTTAATATACCTTTATTGAGCATTAGCATCTTATATTGCGGTTTCTCCTGGCAAAATCACTGTAATACACTTTGATTTATTGACCTGTTTGATCAAACTGCCAAGAGTTTTATACAATATTGAACCTAATGCAAAATAAATTTCAGAGATATGCCACTTACAATTCAAGACATGCATGATCATGACAGCAATGCATGGTATTGTTGTGATTTTATTCCTGTGATTTCTCTTGCTCTACAGTTATTTGCTGCTGACCAGTATGTTCATAAATGCTTTAAAGACAGTCTGCAGTAATTGCAGAAGGAATCAGACGGACATCCAGTGTCAAGACACTGAGAGCTGGTGGTTTTGTGAATCTGATGCATGATGGGACGGTATAAGACCGTGGATGTTGTCGGTTCAGACGATCAGCGTGTTTGTAATTGATCATAAGACTCCTGCTCAAAACCTTCCTCAAAAGCCTGATGATCATATTTGATATCATGAAAATGATATATGGATAATCAAGTAAACCGAAGCCGTTATAGGGTTCATTGAGTAGTTGTGCACAGACTACTATAGATGACTACTATAGATAACTACTATAGATGACTACTATAGATGACTAATATAGATGACTACTATAGATAACTACTATAGATGACTACTATAGATAACTACTATAGATGACTACTATAGATGACTACTATAGATAACTACTATAGATGACTACTATAGATAACTACTATAGATGACTACTATAGATGACTAATATAGATGACTACTATAGATAACTACTATAGATGACTACTATAGATAACTACTATAGATGACTACTATAGATGATGACTACTATAGATGACTAATATAGATGACTACTATAGATAACTACTATAGATGACTACTATAGATAACTACAATAGATGACTACTGTAGATGATGACTACTATAGATGACTACTATAGATGACTACTATAGATAACTACTATAGATGACTACTATAGATGATGACTACTATAGATAACTACTATAGATGACTACTATGGATAACTACTATAGATGACTAATATAGATGACTACTATGGATAACTACTATAGATAACTACTATAGATGACTCATGGTAAGCGATCATAAGTGAAGATCTTGATGTGAAAGGCCCTCGCGTTGAATGATGAAACTCCTCTGCTTTCATCACGTCTGGCTCTGAACAGGGAATATGATTCATAAAAGCAGATGAAAGCACTGGTATCTGTGGGAAATTGATGACAGAAAAGACTTCTTTAAATAAACCGAGAGGTTCATCCATCCTGTTACATGGCCAGGTTTTTATGGGCTCCATCTCTCATGCCGTGTCCTTTTTTTAGTCCTCTAATGATAAGCAGGAGTAATTTGAGTTCAGATCTTCCCTTTGAAACCCAGTGAAGTGAATACAGGGATGCAGGAAAACCCTGGAGACGCTCAGGAACACCTGGAGCCGCTTCCATGGGTTTCTTTCTGAAGTAGTTTCATGGTTTAACTTTCTGAAAATAAAGAAATTAAGATGGCTATAAAAAATGTATTGTAATTTACAGTTGTAATAATCTTAAAGACTTGATTTTTTTTATTTACAGTGAAATATGACAATATTAATATATCTAATTTTGTATTTAGTAATTTTTATATTTTTATTTAGTGTAATAATAATAATAATTATTATTATTATCATTATTATTATTATTATTATTATAGTCATTGATCTATAAAAATCACATTTTTATTAACAATATTATTATTATTATTATTATTATTATTATTATTATCATAGTCATTGATCAGAATTTCACCATATTGTGCAAACCTTTTTAAATCATAATCAGCAAAATCAGCACAATACATATTTTATAAAATATTAGTATTGTAATTTTTACAGTTGTAATGTAAACAAAAAAATATATTTTTTCAGTTAAATATTACAATAATAATATTTATTATTTTGTATTTTAGTATTTTTGCATTTTTATTTAATAATAATTATAATACATGTATTATTATTATTATTATTATTATTATTATTATTATTATAGTCATTGATCTATAAAATCACAATTTGGCCATATTGTGCAAACCTTTTTAAATCATAATCTCAATTTTTATCAGCAAATCACAATACATTTTTTCAACCATAAATATTAGTATTGCACAGTACAATAATGTATTATTTTTTTCAGTGAAATATTACAATAGTAATATTTCTTATCTTGTATTTTAGTATTTTTACATTTTATTTAATAATAATTATAATAATAAATGTATTAAATGTATAAAATCACATTTTTGGCCAAATTGTGGAACATTTTTAATCATTTTTTAAATCAGTCTCAATTTTTGTCAGAAAATTTGCAATTAGATTTTTTTTTCTAGCCATAAAAATTAGTATTGTAATATTACAGTTATGTAAAATAGTAATATTAATATTTATTTTGTATTTTAGTTGTTTAATATTTTTATTTAGCAATAATAATAATAATATTAATAATAATAATTATTATTATTATTATATAGTCATAATGCTATATAAAATCACAATATTTTGGCTAAATTGTGAAGTCCTGCAACAAGTGTCACAGCTATGTTCTGTTTTGTTCATGGACTTTCAGTGTGTTTTTATTTGTCACATGTTTCTTTGTTTAGTTTCCCGCCACTCATCTGTTCCCATGGTTACCCTTGTTAGTTTAGCTCTGTTCAGCTGTGTCTTGTCAATTAACTCGTGTCTGTTTGCTATTTAGTTCTCCCCTTTCTCTCAGTCCTGGTCCGATCTCCGTTATGTATCGTTGTGTGTACCTGTCTGCCTGTTACCTTTTGATTAAACTACGATTTGCACTTGATTCCTCTACCGTCATCTTCCTGCCTACACACACCCGTGACAGAAGATTGGACCGCCCAAAATGGACGATAGGGTCAGAATAATCGTCCTGGCTCAGGAGAGCCAAAACCTTTTTTCTTTTATTCAAAGTTTTGTTTGTGTTGCCATCACCAGTGCACTCGAGGACGAGACACTGAAAACTCTGTTCAGGAACGGGGCTAATTACCATCACCCCATGGACCTCTGTAGAGCATCGCGCCCCGGTCCAGGACACACCCTGTCTCCGCCCAGAGCCCAGTGACGTCCCCTGTCTCCATCCAGAGCCCAGTGGTGTCCCCTGTCTCCATCCAGAGCTCAGTGACGTCCCCAATGACGTCTCCTGTTCCCATCCTGTGTCCTACGATGTCTCCTGTCCCCGTCCAGTGTTCGGTGACGTCTCTTGTCCTCGACGAGTGTCCAGTGAGGGCTCCAGCCCGAGAGAGGGCTTCTTCCTCCGTCCAGAGTCGCGAGAGGACTTCTTCCTCCGTCCAGAGTCGCGAGAGGACTTCTTCCTCCGTCCAGAGTCGCGAGAGGACTTCTTCCTCCGTCCAGAGTCGCGAGAGGACTTCTTCCTCCGTCCAGAGTCGCGAGAGGACTTCTTCCTCCGTCCAGAGTCGCGAGAGGACTTCTTCCTCCGTCCAGAGTCGCGAGAGGACTTCTTCCTCCGTCCAGAGTCGCGAGAGGACTTCTTCCTCCGTCCAGAGTCGCGAGAGGACTTCTTCCTCCGTCCAGAGTCGCGAGAGGACTTCTTCCTCCGTCCAGAGTCGCGAGAGGACTTCTTCCTCCGTCCAGAGTCGCGAGAGGACTTCTTCCTCCGTCCAGAGTCGCGAGAGGACTTCTTCCTCCGTCCAGAGTCGCGAGAGGACTTCTTCCTCCGTCCAGAGTCGCGAGAGGACTTCTTCCTCCGTCCAGAGTCGCGAGAGGACTTCTTCCTCCGTCCAGAGTCGCGAGAGGACTTCTTCCTCCGTCCAGAGTCGCGAGAGGACTTCTTCCTCCGTCCAGAGTCGCGAGAGGACTTCTTCCTCCGTCCAGAGTCGCGAGAGGACTTCTTCCTCCGTCCAGAGTCGCGAGAGGACTTCTTCCTCCGTCCAGAGTCGCGAGAGGACTTCTTCCTCCGTCCAGAGTCGCGAGAGGACTTCTTCCTCCGTCCAGAGTCGCGAGAGGACTTCTTCCTCCGTCCAGAGTCGCGAGAGGACTTCTTCCTCCGTCCAGAGTCGCGAGAGGACTTCTTCCTCCGTCCAGAGTCGCGAGAGGACTTCCTCCTCCGTCCAGAGTCCAGTGAAGGCACCAGCACCGTCAGAGCGTCCTGGACTCCCACCCAGCCTCCCTCTCCCACCTCCTCCCATCTACATTACCGCTACCCTGGCTCTTACCTCCCTCAGCTCCACCGTGGCCCATCAGTCCAGCAGCTACGCCAGTCTCCCTCGCCCCTCCAATGTCGCCTTGGTCATTCATCGACCCGCACTCGCCTCGGGACTACATTCCTCTGGCTTCGCCTCGTCCCTTCGTCTCTCTGGCTCGGTTGGGCTCCTCACTCCCTCCAGCTCCATCTTGGGCCTCGGTTGCTCCAGCTCCACCGTGGCCTTCTGAATCCCCGCCGGCGCTTCAGTCGCCAGAGCCGTGGGCATCGGCCATGGCTCATCGGCTCTACGGCCTCCACTGGCACCTGCTCCCCCTCCATCAGTCGGCCCCTTGAAGTCGTCGGTCCTTTCTCCTTCATGGTTCCTCCCTCCGTCAGCTCCGCCCTGGTTCCTCCTATCTCCTCCTTGGTTCCTCCCTCCGTCAGCTCCGCCCTGGTTCCTCCTGTCTCCTCTTTGGTTCCTCCCTCCGTCAGCTCCGCCCTGGTCCCTCCTGTGTCTTCTGCCATTCCTTCACCTGCACACCTGCGTATCGTTGTGTGTACCTGTCTGCCTGTTACCTTTTGATTAAACTACGATTTGCACTTGATTTCTCTACCGTCATCTTCCTGCCTACACACACCCGTGACAACAAGCACAGCAAACCTAGTTTTTTTTTAAATCACATTTTAAATAATTGCAACTTTTATCAGAAAATTTGCAATTAGAGTTTTTCTCCCCAAACTGTGCAGCTTTACCATGCAGATACTATGGTATAAATCGTTTAATAAAGTTCCACAGCATATCGTACTATGATTATTTAGACATTTTTTTTTTCAAGTTGTACCATGGTAAATACAGTAGCAATGGCGTTCTTCAAAATACCTTGGACTATCATGTTAACACCATGTTACATTGCCACTGTACCGCCACAAAGTGCAGGGTAAAATAAATTATATGGTTTAGAATCAGTGCAGCTTTTGTGCTCCAGATATGAGCGATTCTTCAATGATTCAGATGCACCATATTCTCCTGCAGGACCATAAAGTCCCACCGCAAGCCCCCAGAACACCCGAGTATGTTTGTGATTCACATCTTCAAAGAATGTAAAGATCTAATTTTCTAATATTCTGTGTGAAATCTCCTCTTTAATCCAAACATTGTAATGGTAGAGCGGCCAGTTGGCATGACAACGTTGTTCTTATCTTTCTCTGATTAATGCAACATGAATTCTCAAAGTGCAATTCCTCAGCAAAAATCAAGCGAGTTTGTGAATGAGTCTCTTTCATTTGGACGTGACACCGTTCTCAAAGAGCTGCTTCATGTTTCTAAACCCCTGATGCTTCACTTCAGGATAAACACAACTGAACTAAATGAAGCTGCTAATAAAGATCCAGGAATGAGTCACATGCTTTATAGAATATACACTGATCAGGCATAACATTATGACCTAATATTGTGTTGGTCCCCCTTTTTCTGCCAAAACAGACCTGACCCGTTGAGGCATGGACTCCACTAGACCCCTGAAGGTGTGCTGTGGTATCTGGCACCAAGATGTTAGCAGCAGATCCTTTAAGTCCTGTAAGTTGCGCGGTGGGGCCTCCATAGATCGGACTTTTTTGTTCAGCACATCCCACATATGCTCGATTGGATTGAGATCTGGGGAATTTGGAGGCCAAGTCAACACCCCAAACTCGTTGTTGTGCTCCTCAAACCATTCCTGAACCATTTTTGCTTTGTGGCAGGGCGCATTATCCTGCTGAAAGAGTCACAGCCACCAGGGAATACCGTTTCCATGAAAGGGTGTACATGATCTGCAACAATGCTTAGGTAGGTGGTACGTGTCAAAGTAATATCCACATGGATGGCAGGACCCAAGGTTTCCCAGCAGAACATTGCCCAAAGCATCACACTGCCTCCGCCGGCTTGTCCTTCTTCCCATAGTGCATCCTGGTGCCATGTGTTCCCCAGGTAAGCCAAGCACACGCACACGGCCATCCACGTGATGTAAAAGAAAATGTGATTCATCAGACCAGGCCACCTTCTTCCATTGCTCCGTGGTCCAGTTCTGATGCTCACGTGCCACTGTTGGTGTTTTCGGCGGTGGACAGGGGTCAGCATGGGCACCCTGACTGGTCTGCGGCTATGCAGCTCCATACGCAACAAACTGAGATGCACTGTGTATTCTGACACCTTTCTATCAGAACCAGCATTAACTTCTTGAGCAATTTGAGCTACAGTAGCTCGTCTGTTTGATCGGACCACACGGGCCAGCCTTCACTCCCCACGTGCATCAATGAGCCTTGGCCGCCCATGACCCTGTCGCCGGTTCACCACTGTTCCTTCCTTGGAGCACTTTTGATAGATACTGACCACTGCAGACCAGGAACACCCCACAAGAGCTGCAGTTTTGGAGATGCTCTGACCCAGTCGTCTAGCCATCACAATTTGGCCCTTGTCAAACTCGCTCAAATCCTTACGATTTCCCATTTTTCCTGCTTCTAACACATCAACTTTGAGGACAAAATGTTCACTTGCTGCCTAATATATCCCACCCACTAACAGGAGCCGTGATGAAGAGATAATCAGTGTTATTCACTTCACCTGTCAGTGGTCATAATGTTATGCCTGATGGGTGTATTTCAACACTTGTTTTCTCTGGCAGTGTTTTTGCATCATAAACGTCTAGTTCAGCGCATTAATAATGTCTGTGTCCTCCAAACTATAATTCACTCTCATTGTATTTTGTGATCAGTTCTCTTTTGATCGAGCACCTTAATATTTCAAGATGAACACTTTCTGGACTGAAGCAGGTTCACTTGATTATCCAGACATAATTTTTGAGTATTAAATATGATCATCAGGGTTTTGAGGAATGTTTATTTGTTCATCTCTTTGTATTGCATTGAATTATATGTTTTAAAACTACAGAGCTTTTATCATAAAACTAAGCATTAAAATATCATCTCACTAAGACAGATATTGATATTTATATGCATTTTATGCCAGTATCAGCTATTCTGTTATAAAGATCTCATTGATTTACATTACAAGCGTCCATATAAATCCACATAAATATCAGCATCTGCAGCATATTTTTGCCTTGTTTGAGTCTGTGAATAAAACTGAGCTGTTTTTCCCTCCATATTCTCACTATATCAGACTCAAGGTTCATTCCTTGTCAACTCAACCAGAGTGTTTCAACATTATTTGTTGTTCAGATATTCATCTTTAAAGTATCAGCTGTGTGCAAAGAGACCCACATTTGGTTTTTGACCACTGAAAATGTATACAATTTACTCATGGAGCCGTATTAAGATCTCCATATCTCTGAGACTGAACCATTGAGGGCCTTTAAAATGAAGAAACCAAAAGAAATGTTTGTTAAGAACCAGAATCTAAAAGGACATTAAGATATCTTTAATACTTCTTGAGTTACAGGCGTGCAAACTTGGGGCGAAAAACACAAGATGTGCTTTTTCCCCATTTTTGAACGGTCACCGGTCAAGTCATTTTTACACCCCTGTAATTTGGCTCCAAAGCTCATTTTGTGGATTACTCTGTAAATATACATTTATTACATTTAATACTTTGGCTTTCATCACTATTTATGTTTGTCTTTCTTCAGAAAAAATATATTTTATAATATATATATATATATATATATATAATTTTTTTATTTTTTTTTCATTTATTATTTTTTATTTTTTTTTTTCCCTATTATTTCATATGTCAGGCTTTACAGGGTTTTCTTCTTTTGTATTTTTGTATTTTTATATTTTTATTTAATAATTATTATAATAATACTTTATTATTATTATTATTATTATTATTTAGAGTTACTGATATAAAATCACACTTTTGGCCAAATTGTGGAACCTGGAATTTTTTAGCACTTTTTAAATTGCTGTCACAATTTTTGAAAATTTGCAATTAGATTTTTTTTTTTGGCCATAAATATTAGTATTGTAATATTAGAGTTATGTAAAATAGTTTTTTTATATATATATATATTTTTTTATTTAGCAATAATCATTTTATTATTATTTTTATTATTATTAATAATAATAATTATAATTATAATGATAATAATAAAAATTATTATTATTAATAATAATAATAATAATAATTATGATGATAATATGATCATTATATATGATGAATATTATTTTATATTTTTATTTAATTATTATTATTATTATTATTATTATTTAGTCATATTAATATAAAATCATATTTTGGCCAAATTGTGAAACATGGAATTTTTTAATCACTTTTTAAATTGCAGTCACAAAAAAACCCTGATGTGCATTATGAAAAGCGCTATAATGAACTGAATAACCTCTTCAGATGAAATGAAATATTCAACAGAAGCATTTACTTCGAATGAGAGTTTGTTTGTCTGCTGTCCTTGGTGCTGAACGATCCCCCTTCAGAAGAACTGAGGATGAACCACACGCTTGCCCAGATCCAGGCGTTTCCCAGCACTCGGATCTGATCCAAACATCAAACATGTACAGTCATGGGGAAAAGAGACATTAAGATAAAGCCTGTGTGGTGTACATGTGAGTGTGAGTGCTGCAGTGAAGAGCTGCTGGAATGTAATTGGGATGCTGCAGTGCACTCTGGGTAAGGGACGCTCTAGCCGTGAGTCACATATGGAAA
Source organism: Coreius guichenoti (assembly GCA_039654105.1). NCBI lineage: Eukaryota > Metazoa > Chordata > Actinopteri > Cypriniformes > Gobionidae > Coreius > Coreius guichenoti. The sequence goes on along the minus strand of CM077179.1, from coordinate 40,502,641 downwards.
TCATGTGATGACTGAAGAGGCGCCTGGTTTTGTGAATGAAATTCCTCGCTGCTCGACAGACTGATTTCTCTCGCTCGCCCTCCTTCCCGGGAGCCAGACGAATGCTGACTGCAGGTTTTCTGAGCACACACACATTACCTGATATTAGAGTTGTGCGAGATCTTTTTACTTCTTTAAAGGCTGAAGTGCTGAATTAACTCTGCTGATCATGTTGTCTGATCTCATGGGGAAATGGTTTTAAATGTTCCAGGGATTGCAAAAAATGTGTTGGGCTATTATGGTTTATTAGTGTATATGTATGTATGTATGTATGTGTGTATGTGTGTGTGTGTCTGCGTGAGTGTGTGTACATGTTTTTGAGTGTGTGTGTCTGCGTGTACATGTTTGTGTGTGTGTCTGAGTGTGTGTGTGTGTGTGCATGTTTTTGAGTGTGTGTGTGTATGTGTGTCTGCGTGTGTCTGCGCGTATGTGTCTGTGCGTATGTGTCTGTGTGTCTGTGTGTGTGTTTGCATGTGTGTGTTTGTGTGTCTGAGTGTGTGTGTGTGTGTGTGTGTGTGTCTGCGTGTGTGTTTGCATGTGTGTCTGCGTGTGCGTCTGCGTGTGAGTCTGAGTTTGTGTGTGTGTGTCTGCGTGTGTGTCTGCGTATGTCTGCATGTGTCTGTGTGTGTGTGCGTGTCTGCTTGTGTGTGCGTGTCTGCGCGTGTCTGTGTGTGCACGTCTGCGCGTGTATGTCTGCATGTGTGTGCGTGCGTGTGTGAGTCTGCGCGTGTGTGTGCGTGTCTCCGCGTGTGTCTGCGTGTGTGTGTCTGCGTGTGTGTGTCTGCGCGTGTGTGCGTCTACGTGTGTATGCGTGTCTGCGTGTGTCTGTGTGTGTGTGCGTCTGCATGTGTGTGCGTGTGTGCGTGTCTGCGTGTGGGCATGCGTGTCTGTGTGTGTGCGTTTGCGTGTGTGTGCATGTCTGTGTGTGTGTGTGTGCGTTTGCATGTGTGTGTCTGCGTGTGTGCGTATGTTTATTTTATCATTTAATCTCTAATGTGTCTGTATATATATATATATATTTATTTGATAAAAATATTTTAACCAATTATACTGTTATATACTACAGGTGGTACTGCAATCATTGCACAGTCATTTTACTTTAAACTCTTGAATTCCTCTATAAAGCAAAGCTGAATGATTTGTCTCTGGTTTAACTCCAGCTAAATCATTTTAAAGTGTTTTCGGCTTTGGCACATCTTCTGTTTCTGCATCAACATCTGGTTATGGCATTAATCTTGAATGTGTTTTAGAAGGCCAGAATAACACATGCTCTCTTGCCCTTCAGGATCTGCATTAGGCACTGACACATTTCCTGCTGTTCTAGCAGATAAAGAGGTGAAGCTCTTAGGATACTGATGGTTATGTGCTGCTGCTTTAAGCTGTCTGGTGCTGGTGTTGTAGTGAGCTGTGCTGGTCAGAAACATTTCCCCCTCTGCGGCAGACCAAAGAAAAGCAGAGAGAAGGAAGGATAACCCCCTGCTTCCTCCAGCTCTTCCCCCTGTCAACGGGAAGCGCGTGTCTCTGTCAGAGAGAGGCTGACACATCTGCGCATCTCCTGCACATGTTTCATACCCATTTCCCCTTTTCCAGAACACTGTGGCCATCGCTTCCATACACTTCCCGCTGGCTGGCCCTCAGTCCGGGCAGAACTCCACCTGTAAGCTGCAGCTGATCGTCTTCCGCAATGGAAAACTCTTTCCGTGCACGGGGAATTCGTCAAATCTTGCGGATGATGGGAAGCGCAGGAGCGTTTCGACACCAGTTGCGTTCACCAAATTAGGTAATGCTGCATTTTTTTCATGCATTCGTTTTTTTCACACAGCATATCAACACACATGCATGCATTAGTTGATTTAAATGGGAAAATAACATATTTTGTCGGCATTAGCAATTATGAGGAAAACATGCGCGTGCTTGCACGATGTTGCAACAGTTGCGTTGCATTATTGCACGAGTTAGAATACGGTTGCGCGATTAGGAAATGATATTGCACGCCTCAGACGTGCATGCATGTGTGTGTGGTTTGTAACACTTGAGCACTTGTGACTTGACGCAATGTGTTGCTCTCCTGTGTAGATGGGTGTAGCCCCGGGAGCCCCGTGCAGCCGGTTACCGTCGCTCTCCGGCACTTCTCGTTGGGTGTAGACCCCACCGCGGCATATTGGGATTTTGACCTGCTGGATGGACACGGCGGCTGGCGCGCGGAAGGCTGCCAGATAACGGGCTCCGCGCACAACACGACCACCATCCACTGCGCGCACCACAACAACCTCGCCGTGCTCATGGTAAGAGTCTCGTGCTCGAGTCAGTGGAGTTTTGCTATTGAGCCAATGCAACACGATGAGCATCCAAACAGAAGTGTAAATAGCATTGTTGCAAGGGCAAATGGTGTGAGGTGAGGTGAGGTGTAGTGAGTGCACGTGACCATTACAGCGCGGCGCAAACGATAATTCAATGCACGTGTATTTATATAGCAAAATGCACGTAGATGCATAGCAAATAATGCAACACTTTACTCAAAAATAAGCATATGCAATCAAACAAGAATCATCTAATGCCATGTTTACACTGCAAAGACGCATCACATATACTGTGTAAAAATGGATTTACGCATTCAAATTGTCATCTGCAATACTGAAATATGCAAAAAAAAACATGCAACTATGAAAGTATAACATTATAAGCAATGCAAACATTAAAAAATAACAAGTGAAGAGATGCGTCATGATAGAAGTAAAGCCGCGTCAGGTGCGTCACGGCTGCGCGCTTTAGTCCTGCTTTTGAGTAAATGCGCTGAATCAAATAAGAGCCTTCTGGATGAACTGGAGTCACACAGTGAGTTTCAGTCTATCCAGTGGGATCTGATTTGATTTGGATTGCTTCCAATTATGATAGAAATACCAATAGAAATTCTCAGAAAGCCCTTATACAACAAGTTTTCTTAAAGCCACATTGCTGGGTTAGCCTGCGCGTGTGGAACGCATCAGTGGGTTGTAGGTTTGAACTAGAGATGAGTAGAGCTGAACCTGTGTGTGCTTTGGGTAATTAGTGAGTGTGTGTGAGGGCACTTGTTTGTTCGCCCCCTTCATTCTTCATGGCAGCGCGGCTCGATGAGCAGCATCTCCGCGACTCTCTCGCTCCGCACTCGGACTCATGCTGGGAATATCGCCGCGTGGATGCGATCTGACGAGGATTTGTACCGCGCAATGCCATCCGATCGTCCGTAGTGGCGCCGAGCGCGCGAGCTCACAGCCGCCGAATGTTCACCGACGACTGGGACTCCATCGACTGGGAGGTCGGAGCGCGTTATGATTCGACATGTCACGCGAATGCTTCTGTTGTGCACGTTTAATCGGAATGCATTGATGAGTGCGATGCTCATTGTAATGATGATGCGCGAGAGAAACGAGGGAAAGTATTGTGCATGTAATCCGGATTCAGTTGGCTCGTGTGTGAAGAGGAGATGCTGTATCTGTGTTTATTTACTGCAGCTGTTCTCGTGATGCGTTAAACTTCACGCGTTAAAGAAGCTGATATTGTTGCATTGCTGTTTAAATGCTGTGCTGTGCATGTGCGCTTGTGAAAGAAAGCGTGTGTGTGTGTGTATGTGTGTGTGTGAGAGAGAGAGAGCTGATGCAGTCACCACACCCGCAGTCCGCAGTGTCTGAGGAAAAAGAGGCTTTCAAACCGTTCGCGACACACACTTAAATCCCAAGCTCTTGATGAGCGCGCGTCCTGCTGGAGGTGTGTGTGTGTGTGTGTGTGTGTGTGTGAACCTGTTGCGCTGTTTGATCTCGGCGGCTCGAGCTGCAGATGTTCTCGCGCGCATCACTGATGTTCTCCATTAATGTTGTGATTTAATCTCGTTCAATGATAAAGAGTTTTGTGCCTGTTCTTGTACAGTTGATCTAAATCAAAGCCAGAGTCTCTGCTGGTGAATTACACTGATCTGATCTGGGATTCTAACAGCTTCATATCATATCATATCATATCATGTGATTTATACCATATGTTTTTATGATTTACTGTATTTTATTTATATTACAGTGACGTGCAGTCATGTGTGTTTCTGATCAGAGAAAATTAGATTTAAACTTCTTTCTTTCTTTCTTTCTTTCTTTCTTTCTTTCTTTCTTTCTTTCTTTCTTTCTTTCTTTCTTTCTTTCTTTCTTTCTTTCTTTCTTCCTCTCTTCCTTCCTTCCTTCATTCCTTCCTTCCCTCCTTCCGCTCTTCCTCCCTTTCCTTCCTTCCCTCCTTCCTCTCTTCCTTCCTTCCTTCCTTCCTTCCTTCCTTCCTTCCTTCCTTCCTTCCTTCCCTCCTTCCTCTCTTCCTTCCTTCCTTCCTTCCTTCCTTCCCTCCTTCCTCTCTCCCTTCCTTCCTTCCTCTTCCTTCCTTCCTTCCTTCCTTCCTTCCGCTCTTCCTCCCTTTCCTTCCTTCCCTCCTTCCTCTCTTTCTTCCTTCCTTCCTTCCTTCCTTCCTTCCTTCCTTCCTTCCTTCCTTCCTTCCTTCCTTCCTTCCTTCCTTTCCTCCTTCCTTCCTTCCCTCCTTCCTCTCTTCCTTCCTTCCTTCCTTCCTTCCCTCCTTCCTCTCTCCCTTCCTTCCTTCCTTCCTCTTCCTTCCTTCCTTCCTTCCTTCCTTCCTTCCTTCCTTCCTTCCTTCCTTCCTTTCGCTCTTCCTCCCTTTCCTTCCTTCCCTCCTTCCTCTCTTCCTTCCTTCCTTCCTTCCTTCCTTCCTTCCTTTCCTCCTTCCTTCCTTCCCTCCTTCCTCTCTTCCTTCCTTCCTTCCTTCCTTCCCTCCTTCCTCTCTCCCTTCCTTCCTTCCTTCCTTCCTTCCTTCCTTCCTTCCTTCCTTCCTTCCTTCCTTCCGCTCTTCCTCCCTTTCCTTCCTTCCCTCCTTCCTCTCTTCCTTCCTTCCTTCCTTCCTTCCTTCCTTCCTTCCTTCCTTCCTTCCCTCCTTCCTCTCTCCCTTCCCTCTTTCCTCTCTCCCTTCCTTCCTCTCTTCCTTCCTTCCTTCCTTCATTTCTTCCTTCCCTCCTTCCGCTCTTCCTCCCTTTCCTTCTTCCGCTCTTCCTCCCTTTCCTTCCTTCCCTCCTTCCTCTCTTCCTTCCTTCCTTCCTTCCTTCCTTCCTTCCCTCCTTCCTCTCTTCCTTCCTTCCTTCCTTCCTTCCCTCCTTCCTCTCTCCCTTCCTTCCTTCCTCTCTTCCTTCCTTCCTTCCTTCCTTCATTCCTTCCTTCCCTCCTTCCGCTCTTCCTTCCTTCCCTCCTTCCTCTCTTCCTTCCTTCCTTCCTTCCTTCCTTCCTTCTTTCCTCCCTTTCCTTCCTTCCTTCCTTCCTTCCCTCCTTCCTCTCTTCCTTTCTTCCTTCCCTCCTTTCTTCCTTCCTTCTTTCCTCCCTTTCCTTCCTTCCCTCCTTCCTCTCTTCCTTCCTTCCTTCCTTCCCTCCTTCCTCTCTTCCTTCCCTCCTTTCTTTCTTCCTTCTTTCCTCCCTTTCCTTCCTTCCCTCCTTCCTCTCTTCCTTCCTTTCTTCCTTCCTCTCTTCCTTCCTCTCTCCCTTCCTCTCTTCCTTTCCTCCTTCCTTCATTCCTTCCTCCCTTTCCTTCCTTCCCTCCTTCTTCTCTTCCTTCCTTCCTTGCTTCCTTCCTTCCTTCCTTCCCTCCTTCCTCTCTTCCTTCCTTCCTCTCTTTCTTCCTTCCCTCCCTTCCTTTTATCCCAGATGTAATTTTTAGTGTAGATCATCAGTATTTTTGACATATTCTCCACAAAACACACTAAAATGTAATTGTATTCTTGTAAACCTTTTTGTGTATTTTCATAAAATTGATCCAAACCAAATCTGGTAATTCGTGCATTGCTCAAACTTGATTTTTATACCTAGCAAACATTTGATTTTCCATTATCACCTGTGTTTATTGAGACAAAAGGTGTAATATTCAGTCATACTCCGATTATTTGATCATATTATCAAAGCATCGATATTCTAAAGGAGTAATAATCTGATTATTAAATATGTAGAGCTGGTTAATTGACATTGCAGATTAAATCAAGAAGTTAAGGAAGAGAATAGCAAGAAATACCATGTTTTTATGGGATGTGCTGCTGTATATGAGCTGGATATTTCAACAGCCCTGGAGTGTGTGAATGTCTTTATCAGAATGAAGCCTTGCGGATTTGATTCAGAAAATAATGCTAATGTAACTGTGCCGGTGGATTCACTGTAGTTTAGATACAGCTATGACATTTGGAAGGTAAATAACTGAAAGAGGTCATGATAAACCCTTTGCAATGCAGCCATTTTGTGTTGGTCTGGTATAAAGGAGATGTAATGAGAGGAGAAAAGCTGGTCTGGATTCTGCTGATGACTTGAAGGTTGTGTAATGCACATTCAGCTGTGTCTTTCACCTTGACGTCACTCCATTGGTCAGCCGGTTAGACACCTGATGAAGGAATCGCCTATTGATTTCACATTCCTAGTTATTTGTTGTGTTATATTGCCGTCTGTGCAAGGATTACAATCTCACAGCATGATTCTGCTTTATCAAAATTTAGCTGAAGTAAATGTCTTGACATGCATTGTTTAGTTTTCTTAACGCAACCCTTCTGCTTATAAAACCTGCTGAAATATAGAGCTACATTACAATGAAACCATAATGCCATGTTTACTAAAGGAAACTGCAAGAATCGCTGTATTTATGTCAATTTTATTTCTTTTCGCATGTACACATTGTTTCAAAGCAGCTTTACAGAAAATCATGTTAATGTTTATAGTATCTTATTATCTTCATGCCTTATAGTTACATTTATCAGGTGATATAGTTACATTTTGTGACATTTCAAACAATCAAAGCAGCTGAGATTTGCTGCAGCTTTACTTGAATATACCGTATGTAAAGTTGGATATAAGTTAAGTAGGCGACAGTTTTTTTTCATTGACAGACATTTTTCAATGATATATCAATCAGATAGCCAAGATTTTTCTATTCATTATATACTGTATTGCTTTACATGAGTATGGTGTATGTATGCAGATAAAGTTAGATATACTTATGTATCCAATTTTGCATATTGCTGGGTGATAATAGTTACATTTTCAACTATATTTGCTATATAGTGTATATATTGCTTTAAGTGAGTGTGAGTGTACCGTATGTATGTGGATATAATTATAGTAGTTGTATAATTCATGTGTAATGTATAATGGTGATATTGAAGGTTATGAAATGTACACCGATCAGGCATAATATTATGACAGTATCTATCAAAAGTGCTCCAAGGAAGGAACAGTGGTGAACCGGCGACAGGGTCATGGGTGGCCAAGGCTCATTGATGCACGTGGGGAGCGAAGGCTGGCCTGTGTGGTCCGATCAAACAGACGAGCTACTGGAGCTCAAATTGCTCAAGAAGTTAATGCTGGTTCTGATAGAAAGGTGTCAGAATACACAGTGCATCGCAGTTTGTTGCGTATGGGGCGGCATAGCCGCAGACCAGTCAGGGTGCCCATGCGGTCATAATGTTATGCCTGATCAGTGTATATGAGGACCTGAGTAGTTAGAAATGCCCTCCTCTTCTGGTATATCAATGTATTTAATTGAGGCTGTTTATGGCTTGAGTCATGAACTATTTTTTGTGCATCTCAGAAGCTTTATTTTGGTCCATGTTTCTTTCTAAGCTTCGTCACACAAAGACAATTTTGTTTCTTCGCCCACAGACGGGAATGAATGGTGTTTATCATCAGGACTTTTGTTAAACAGCTTTTCTGGACGTCAAACGCGAGCGGAAACTGTTGAAATTCATGAGTTATGAGTAGTTTTCTTTGCTGTGTGTAGAGAGAAAGTGTGATGTTTTTAGACTGGATGAACACACTCACAGTTTTCACAGAAGCAGTGAAGTATGTTTAGTTGATGTATTGGTGCATTACATTAGCGCAGCACTGCATTACTGCACCATTATCAGTGTGGCAGCATTACAGGACAGGACAGGACAGCGGCCAGATACATCCCACTCCACTTCTCTCGGGACGTTATCTCACTGTGCCACGTTGACAAGGACTTGAGCTGCACGATATTGGAAAAAAAACGTAGTTTTTCTGTGATAACATACAGAAATCATCGCCAGATGACCTGAATATCTCTCTCTCATTTTGGGATGATTTTGTTGGGGAGTTCATTTGCATAGAAAATTAAAAAATAATAATAGCGAAATAATTTTTTACTCTGAAGACTTTTTTAATGGCAAAATCCTTTTAGATCTGAACAATTTGTATATATATATATATATATATATATATATATATATATATATATAAAAAAAATTCCTTGAAGTTGTGAATAAAACGAAGATTATTGGAGTTCGTTTTACAAGAAAATACTATTTTAGTTTTTCTACTTCAAAATGTCATGTTTAATTAAATGTTACTTGCTGTTGTGGAAAGTGTTTCTACACTAAGTTTTTTGCATTATGTATTAAACTACAAACTGTAGTATAAAGCAATTTGTCTTGCAACATTTTTGCTGAGAAACCATTTTTTTATGAATATTGTTTCAAATAAATGCTACACCAAAAATGTGGTGTTTTAAAACATAACTTATATAATATATATATATATAAAACATATAAAATTTTCATAGGCAACATTCCCACTTTTTGACCAATTCAAAATGACTATAAAATAATAATCATGATTTTATTGTGATTTATTAAAAAAATTAAAAAATCACACAAAACAAGAAATATATTATGATAACAGTGTTGTACTGTAAAATTAAAGATAGAGTAATACAAATATTTTACTATAAAATGACAATACTAATATTTACATAATTTTTTTGGACAATGTCTTTTATTATAGAAACAATAATAGTGAATTAGAAAAAGGTTATTTTTCTGAAATCAAACATCCTTGATGAAGCTCGGCATTGTGTTCGTTTGCACACATACAGCTCACAGTAGCTGCGTTTACATGGACACTTTTTGCTTCAATCTGTATATGAATTCTTTCCGATTGATGAATCCGAACGTAGTGTTTATATGAATGCTAAATAAAGTGATCGGGTCGATGTGCGCGTTTATATGTCACAAGCTTCTGAACGGATTTAATCTTTTGACATGCGCGCACTTCACGAATATACAGTTTCCCGCTGTTGTTGCATACTAGCCATCCTCCTTTTCTTTGTTTTAAAAAGCAGACTTAATATGTATCTATTTCGGGTCCTAATTAGGCGACGACGAGCACATTATGCCGTGCTGCTTATATTTATCAAGCAGTAAAATCGCCCATTCCCGCACCCGTTGTCTGTGGATAAGGGTGTTTTCACACTTGTGTCCTCTTTAAAAGAACTGAACTCAGACTCCTTTAAGTGGACCAAGAGGTGAACCAAGTGAAAAAGGACCCAGTTCTCTTCACGTTCACACTGTCCCTGTACCTGAAAGAGGACTCAGATCCTTTTTTGGTCCACTTTAGTAGGAATGTGGTCTCAGACCCCTTTGTGTTCATACTGTTGCCTTTTGGATCTAGTCCAGTTCAGTGTTTGATGGCTGACCCTATGGCCTTCAACATTTGATCCCATTCACTTACATTGTTTGTGCCTCAGTAACCAAGATATTTGTTTGTAAAGATTATATATATATTTTTTTTTTAAATGACAAATGCTGTTGAATTAAGTTTATCTTTTTACACAAAAATATATATATTTTTTGCAATACTACATAATCTTGCACTAGCTATATCACACATCCACCTTTGTAAATAACAATTATTTTGAATTGTTTTTGACACTTTAAAATAAATACAATAAGACGGTAAATATTCCGTTTAGTACACGTGCTGTGACAGCTGGCTTCTGTGCATGCGCTTTAGGTGTGTGCACTCGTAAAACCATTTTAAACTGGCAAGGCGCGCAGGCGCGTCTCTCTTACACAGTTCGGAAGCGGTTGAAATTGCAATAAACAAGTGTAAATTGTGAACAAATCATTTGTAGAGATTTGCCAGAAGAAGCAGCCATGATGAACGGCCGATTTGTACGGAGGCATCTGATGACCAAACTACATTGGAATTCGCGAACAGAAAAATCAAGTAAGCCCAGAGCGGTTTGTGTTCAGATTGCGTGTTTTTAGCGAACCGTACCATAAGATGAGATCGAACCGTACCCTAGACCACCTCCCGAGATGGTCTCGGTTCGGTTCGCTTTAAAGGGGTCTGAGATTGTTTGGAGTGTTCACATATGGGCCAAAAATCACGCGAACCGTGCTCAGACCCCTGAAAAGGACCAAGTGTGAAAACACCCTAAGAGTCCAAAACAAGGACTGATGGGACGTTGTCCTGCTCCACTTCACAGATGATGAGTGGAAAGAGAGTTTCAGAATGACAGGACACTCGTTTATGACACTTTATTCAACAGGAAGAACAGCTCGTTCTGAGCGTCACACGTCATTACGCTATTTCTACGTCACTGCACATGCGCAGTCCTTTCCTCTCTCGATCAAATTGCAAAAGGAATAAACCACCCCTTACAATCCAAATGAAATTTTAATCAGATCTGTCCAATTCATTCCGATTGACGTGGTTACATGTGACATTTTTATTCCGATTGTGCTATTAGTCCGGTTACGATCAGATTATTAGGGTCCATGTAAACGCAGCTAATACAGGTGTGTACTGTAAATGCATCGCTTCGCTCTGAAACCGGTAGCGCATGTGTTTATTTAATTAAATCCCAGCCTGTGCAGTTTGACAAAGCCATATCGCACCCTATCAACTACCCATCCCAGTTGCATGCATGCTTATGCATTGCTTTGTGTTTGTCAAAGGTGAAGACGAACCTTGTATGTCAAGTCAAGTCAAGTCACCTTTATTTATATAGCGCTTTTTACAATGCCATTTGTTTCAAAGCAGCTTCACAGTGTTAAACAGGAAAATAATGCAACAGAATTTGATTCGGCTGTACAGCCGCTCATCCAGCTCATTTCAATTATCATATAGTGTCAATGCGGGCAGATCAGTAATATAGTTGAATATTTAGTGTAGTGTTAATTGTTAATTGTCTTTTTTCGTTAATTGTAGTGTATGTCTTGTATGTCTGAAAGCAGCTCCTTCAGTTCATGTCTAAAGCTGTTGCTGTGTGTTTTGTGTTGTGTAGTGTTAATTTCGTCAGCTATTTTTTAATTTAGTCTCAGTCTCAGTCCTGTGTCAAATGTGCATTTTAGTTTTATCATATTTAGTCAACCTTGTCCTGTTTTTGTTTAGTCAAGTTCTAGTCGACTAAATGTCTGAGCATTTTAGTCTAGATTTCATCAATGAAAACAGATTTTCGTCATGCTGCATTGATAATCCCCATTATTTCGCTCAAAATTATAATCACAACGATTGTTGTCGTTCGAGAAATGTATTTTTACGTTTCATCAGAATTGTTGCACTTTCACCTATACCCACAAATCACGAGAATGTCGACCCATACGCATGGTTTCTTTTACTAGTTTAATGATTTATTATAGGCTATTTATCATACAGGCCTAATGGAAAAATAAGAAACTTCTCTAAAAATTTAAATCAGTGAAATTTCCCAGCAAAAAAGACTTTGTATTGTCACACAGAGGTTGTGTAAGTGCAGTTATTCAGCAAACACAATCGCAAACAGTCGAGAGATCATGTTTGGATTTATTACAGTTCATCACTGAAGGTTTGATGGCAGATTTACTCGCACAAACAGCACAAGAGACAGAACACAGACCGACTGAATGACAAAATCTCAAATCTCAAATCTCAAATGGAGATTACTGAAATGCAGCACTTGTTTATTGGTGTTTTCAGATCATCCGCATGAGAGAGAGAGAGAGAGCGTGCACATGGTTGCCAGATTGCACAGTTTAAGTAAAATGCACCGGATATAATACTACATTTTTGTCAACTATATTGCGTATTGATATAGTCACAGTTATCGTTTAAGGACGTTTGTGCCATCTCGTATATTTTCGTTAACGAAATTAACACTACCGATGAGCCACCAACATTCACATTCACCTCCAGAGAAGGACTGACCGAGTGAGTTTTGTTTCTCTCTCAAAGGTCACTAGCGCCCTGTTGATCTTCTCCAATCGAATCTGATCTGACATGGAGCGACATGTTCTGAGTTCTGAATGTTACAGTCATCGTTCTCTTTCATCTCAAAAGATCAAAGAATTCCACTTCTCAGAACAAATGTTGCAAGACAAGTTGCTTTACCAGGTTTAACTCCACGGTTAGACATAGTTTAATACCTAATGCGCTGGAAGAAGTTTGAGAGTAAATTTAAGAAACGGCACATTGAAGCGCAAATGTACTCCATGTTAAGCACAGGTCATCTAAAAAGTGTTTTTTCCTCAAATGTTTTACTTTAATATAATGATTCTGAAAGCTTGGTTCTGTCCAGCTCTGGGTTTATTGGTTTAAATCTGAGCTTAAATCCGTGTATTTCGCTGTGACAGCCGTTTGCTAATAAATTGTGTTTAAATGCTGATTGTTTTTGCTCTGAATAATCAGTCCCGACTAAACTGCCTCCCATTCATTTGATCCATCACTTATTTTCTGCCAGCCATCGCTGTAGTCAGCAGATCGATCGTGTTCGAGCACCTTTCTCCTGACAAAACGTGGAAACGTATGTCGTCTTCTACAAATGACATTACTTCAACCCTTTGTGATTTAAATGAGTGATGCCTCTCTGCTGAGAATCTCACACATTAACGCACCAGTCGCTTTAACTGGACGTTTGTGAGAGACGGAAAGAAGGGTGTTTATTTCTGTACTGTCGCAAACGTTTTTATTCGTTGTGGATTTTACTGAACCTTCAAACTGATTTTTGTGATGCTTTCAGTGTTCAGATACTTTCTGGTGTGTCAGTTTAACGTTTAGGGTCACTTTGAGTGTCATTGACTACCTAAAGAGTCCTTTATTTATTTCTCTGTTTTATTCTTTATTTTATTTTATTTTATAATTTTTTATTATAATTTTTTTTTCTTTCCCCTAGATACATTCTGACACGTCATAATGTTTATGGTCAATTTGAGTAAGTCATTAGTAGTTTGAATAAATTAAATAAAATAAAATTAAATTATTAATGTATTGTATTTTAAATGTATTTATTTTATTTTATTTTATTTTATTTTATTTTATTTTATTTTATTTTATTTTATTTATTTTATTTTATTTTATTTTATTTTATTTTATTTTATTTCCAGATACTTTCTGGTGTGTCAGTTTAACGTTTAGGGTCACTTTGAGTGAGCAGTTGGTAGTTTAACTACCTAAAGAGTCTTGATTTGTTTATATTTATTTTAATGTGATTCGATGCATGCCGTACACTCAGTGTCTTTGACATTCAGGGTGTTTTTTAATTTAGCTTGGAAATCATCATGCCGTTAGGATATGTGCTTCTGCTTATGTTTGCAATGACGTCAAGTCAATTTTATTTGTGTTGCGTTTTTCACAATGTACACACAGTACAAGCAGCTTTACAGAAATTCACAATGTTGATGTTTATAATACCTTAATGTCTTATAGTCCACATTGAGCAGATTAGAGCTGGACGATAATATAGTTTACATTTGGCGACGGTATAAACGATCAACCAGATAAGATTTGCTATGTAGTAAATATTGCTTTATGTACTGCATAAATAATGCATTTATTTAGATGTATTTTATTTTATTCCATTTATCTGTATTTTTATATAATTTTAAATTATTTTTATTTACATTTTAAGATTTTTTTTTTTACATATTTAAAAAAAAATATGTAAAGTGTCATTATTATTAATATGTTTTATTTTATCTGTATTTTTATATAATTTTATATTATTTTTTATTTACATTTTTTTATATTTTTAAAAAATAATGTAAAGCATTATTATTATTATTATTATTATATTTTATTTTATATATTTTCATATTGTTTTATTTACATATACATTTTTTAACATATTTAAAAAAATAATGTAAAGCATTATTATTATTATATTTTATTTTATTTGTATTTTTATATAATTTTTACATATTTTAAAAAATAATGCAAAGCATCATTATTATTATTAATATATTTTATTTTATATATTTTCATATTGTTTTATTTACATATACATTTTTTAAACATATTTTTTAAAAAATAATGTAAAGCATTATTAATATTATTATTATTATTATTATTATATTGATTTTTAGGGTGAAACATGACCTGGTGTCTACGCAGGGATTTGTGTTTAAATACTAACTTATGTCTGGACAAAGAGAAATTCTACACACAGTTTCCGTTAAGTTCCTCAGTGTTTTCTGCACAACAGAATTTAAATGAGCTTCCACTTTATTGCTGAATAAACCACATTATGCATCAGGCTTGATGCCAGTAGTCCATATCTTGCTTGTGAGTGAGTATAGTGAGTGTGAGTGAGACTAGAGTAGTCTGTACAGAGCAGAAATACAGTTAGAGTAATGAAATTTCATTATAGTGACTCAAATTACCAGGCACGTAGCAAAGACCAGCTGATGAATAACATTTATGTCTGAAGCTCATGGCCTCAGCGTCTGTGTGCATTTGAGAGGCTTTTCTTATGGACTGTTGCATAATTAGAGCAGTAAAACTGATGGATTGTTGCCCTTTGTGTTCGTTTATGGATGATAAGGATTCTGGGTAAATGACTACTGTGTAATTTTGTTATAAGCGATAAGCAGCACCCAGAGTCCTTCTTTTCTGGGTGTTTTATTTGCATTATGCCATTTTTCTTCTTGGTAAAGCATGTGTTGGTTCATTTGTGAAGCCGATAATGTTGGCCGTTTGGAGGCCAGTCCCTTCGCTGTCTCATTTCTGTGAGCCGGTCTCAGGATGAAGGGTTTGTGGATCATTAAAAACACACTCGCTACATGAGGGACGTTTAAGGGCGAATCTCTCGAAAACCTGTTAAGAACTGTGATTTGTGACTTGGTTGTTGATTTTGTGGTAGCTGCTTATTTGTGGCAAAGCCTTTAATTTATGCTGTTTTAAAGCAGATAAACTTCATTATATAACAGTAATGAGAATCATCATTGAGAATAATTAAAATAAAACTCAAGTACAATGTTACTTGTGTGGCAGGTCTGTGTGTTTCTCTCTCTCTCTGTGTGTGTGTGTGTGTGTGTTACAGTAGTGTGGCAGGTCTGTGTATTTCTTTCTGTGTGTGTGTTTCAGTAGTGTGGCAGGTCTGTGTATTTTAGTGTGTGTGTGTGTTTGTGCGTGTTACAGTAGTGTGGCAGGTCTGTGTATTTCTGTGTCTGTGTGTGTGTGTGTGTTACAGTAGTGTGTCAGGTCTGTGTATTTCTGTGTGTGTGTGTGTGTGTGTGTGTGTGTGTGTTACAGTAGTGTGGCAGGTCTGTGTGTTTCTCTGTGTGTGTTACAGTAGTGTGGCAGGTCTGTGTGTCTGTGTGTGTGTGTGTGTGTGTGTGTGTTACAGTAGTGTGGCAGGTCTGTGTGTTTCTCTGTGTGTGTTACAGTAGTGTGGCAGGTCTGTGTGTTTCACTGTGTGTGTGTGTGTGTGTGTTACAGTAGTGTGGCAGGTCTGTGTGTTTCTTTGTGTGTGTTACAGTAGTGTAGCAGGTCTGTGTGTTTCTCTGTGTGTGTTACAGTAGTGTGGCAGGTCTGTGTGTTTCACTGTGTGTGTGTGTGTGTGTGTGTGTGTGTGTGTGTGTGTGTGTGTGTGTGTGTGTGTTACAGTAGTGTGGCAGGTATCTGTGTTTCTCTGTGCGTGTGTTATAGTAGTGTGGCAGATCTGTGTGTTTCAGTGTGTGTGTGTTACAGTAGTGTGACAGGACTGTGTGTTTCTCTGTGTGTGTTACAGTAGTGTGGCAGGTCTGTGTGTTTCTCTGTGCGTGTTATAGTAGTGTGGCAGATCTGTGTGTTTCAGTGTGTGTGTGTGTTACAGTAGTGTGGCAGGTCTGTGTATTTCTTTCTGTGTGTGTGTGTGTGTGTGTGTGTGTGTGTTACAGTAGTGTGGCAGGTCTGTGTATTTCAGTGTGTGTGTGTTTGTGTGTGTTACAGTAGTGTGGCAGGTCTGTGTATTTCTGTGTCTGTGTGTGTGTGTGTTACAGTAGTGTGGCAGGTCTGTGTATTTCTCTGTGTGTGTGTTACAGTAGTGTGGCAGGTCTGTGTGTTTCTCTGTGTGTGTTACAGTAGTGTGGCAGGTCTGTGTGTTTGTGTGTGTGTGTGTGTGTGTGTGTGTGTGTGTGTTACAGTAGTGTGGCAGGTCTGTGTGTTTCTCTGTGTGTGTTACAGTAGTGTGGCAGGTCTGTGTGTTTCTTTGTGTGTGTTACAGTAGTGTAGCAGGTCTGTGTGTTTCTCTGTGTGTGTTACAGTAGTGTGGCAGGTCTGTGTGTTTCACTGTGTGTGTGTGTGTTACAGTAGTGTGGCAGGTCTGTGTGTTTCTCTGTGCGTGTGTTATAGTAGTGTGGCAGGTCTGTGTGTTTGTGTGTGTGTGTGTTACAGTAGTGTGGCAGGTCTGTGTGTTTCTCTTTGTGTGTTACAGTAGTGTGGCAGGTCTGTGTGTTTCTTTGTGTGTGTTACAGTAGTGTAGCAGGTCTGTGTGTTTCTCTGTGTGTGTTACAGTAGTGTGGCAGGTCTGTGTGTTTCACTGTGTGTGTGTGTGTGTGTTACAGTAGTGTGGCAGGTCTGTGTGTTTCTCTGTGCGTGTGTTATAGTAGTGTGGCAGATCTGTGTGTTTCAGTGTGTGTGTGTTACAGTAGTGTGAAAGGGCTGTGTGTTTCTCTGTGTGTTACAGTAGTGTGGCAGGTCTGTGTGTTTCTCTGTGCGTGTGTTATAGTAGTGTGGCAGATCTGTGTGTTTCAGTGTGTGTGTGTGTTACAGTAGTGTGGCAGGTCTGTGTATTTCTTTCTGTGTGTGTGTGTGTGTGTGTGTGTGTGTGTGTGTGTGTTACAGTAGTGTGGCAGGTCTGTTTATTTCAGTGTGTGTGTGTTTGTGTGTGTTACAGTAGTGTGGCAGGTCTCTGTATTTCTGTGTCTGTGTGTGTGTGCGTGTGTGTGTGTGTTACAGTAGTGTGGCAGGTCTGTGTATTTCTCTGTGTGTGTGTTACAGTAGTGTGGCAGGTCTGTGTGTTTCTCTGTGTGTGTTACAGTAGTGTGGCAGGTCTGTGTGTTTGTGTATGTGTGTGTGTTACAGTAGTGTGGCAGGTCTGTGTGTTTCTCTGTGTGTGTTACAGTAGTGTGGCAGGTCTGTGTTTCTTTGTGTGTTTTACAGTAGTGTAGCAGGTCTGTGTGTTTCTCTGTGTGTGTTACAGTAGTGTGGCAGGTCTGTGTGTTTCACTGTGTGTGTGTGTTACAGTAGTGTGGCAGGTCTGTGTGTTTCTCTGTGCGTGTGTTATAGTAGTGTGACAGATCTGTGTGTTTCAGTGTGTGTGTGTTACAGTAGTGTGGCAGGTCTATGTGTTTCTCTGTGTGTGTTACAGTAGTGTGGCAGGTCTGTGTGTTTCTCTGTGTGTGTTACAGTAGTGTAGCAGGTCTGTGTTTCTCTGTGCGTGTTACAGTAGTGTGACAGGACTGTGTGTTTCTCTGTGTGTGTTACAGTAGTGTAGCTGGTCTGTGCGTTTCTCTGTGCGTGTTACAGTAGTGTGGCAGGTCTGTGTGTTTCTTTGTGTGTGTTACAGTAGTGTAGCAGGTCTGTGTGTTTCTCTGTGCGTGTTACAGTAGTGTGACAGGACTGTGTGTTTCTCTGTGCGTGTTACAGTAGTGTGGCAGGTCTGTGTGTTTCTCTGTTCATGTTACAGTAGTGTGGCAGGTCTGTGTGTTTCTCTGTGCGTGTTACAGTAGTGTGGCAGATCTGTGTGTTTCAGTGTGTGTGTGTGTTACAGTAGTGTGGCAGGTCTGTGTGTTTCTCTGTGTGTGTTACAGTAGTGTGGCAGGTCTGTGTGTTTCTTTGTGTGTGTTACAGTAGTGTGGCAGGTCTGTGTGTTTCTTTGTGCGTGTTACAGTAGTGTGGCAGGTCTGTGTGTTTCTCTGTGTGTGTTACAGTAGTGTGGAAGATCTGTGTGTTTCAGTGTGTGTGTGTGTGTTACAGTAGTGTGGCAGGTCTGTGTGTTTCTCTGTGCGTGTTACAGTAGTGTGGCAGATCTGTGTGTTTCAGTGTGTGTGTGTGTTACAGTAGTGTGGCAGGTCTGTGTGTTTCTCTGTGTGTGTTACAGTAGTGTGGCAGGTCTGTGTGTTTCTTTGTGTGTGTTACAGTAGTGTGGCAGGTCTTTGTGTTTCTTTGTGCGTGTTACAGTAGTGTGGCGGGTCTGTGTGTTTCTCTGTGCGTGTGACAGTAGTGTGGCAGGTCTGTGTGTTTCTCTGTGTGTGTTACAGTAGTGTGGCAGGTCTGTGTGTTTCTCTGTGCGTGTTACAGTAGTGTGGCAGGTCTGTGTGTTTCTCTGTGTGTGTTACAGTAGTGTGGCAGGACTGTGTGTTTCTCTGTGCGTGTTACAGTAGTGTGACAGGACTGTGTGTTTCTCTGTGTATGTTACAGTAGTGTAGCAGGTCTGTGTGTTTCTCTGTGCATGTTACAGTAGTGTGACAGGACTGTGTGTTTCTCTGTGTGTGTTACAGTAGTGTGGCAGGTCTGTGTGTTTCTCTGTGCGTGTTACAGTAGTGTGGCAGGTCTGTGTGTTTCTTTGTGTGTGTTTCTCTGTGCGTGTTACAGTAGTGTGACAGGACTGTGTGTTTCTCTGTGTGTGTTACAGTAGTGTGGCAGGTCTGTGTGTTTCTCTGTGTGTGTTATAGTAGTGTGGCAGATCTGTGTGTTTCAGTGTGTGTGTGTTACAGTAGTGTGGCAGGTCTGTGTGTTTCTCTGTGTGTGTTACAGTAGTGTAGCAGGTCTGTGTGTTTCTCTGTGCGTGTTACAGTAGTGTGACAGGACTGTGTGTTTCTCTGTGTGTGTTACAGTAGTGTAGCAGGTCTGTGTGTTTCTCTGTGCATGTTACAGTAGTGTGACAGGACTGTGTGTTTCTCTGTGTGTGTTACAGTAGTGTGGCAGGTCTGTGTGTTTCTCTGTGCATGTTACAGTAGTGTGGCAGGTCTGTGTGTTTCTTTGTGTGTGTTACAGTAGTGTAGCAGGTCTGTGTGTTTCTCTGTGCGTGTTACAGTAGTGTGACAGGACTGTGTGTTTCTCTGTGTGTGTTACAGTAGTGTGGCGGGTCTGTGTGTTTCTCTGTGCGTGTTACAGTAGTGTGGCAGGTCTGTGTGTTTCTTTGTGTGTGTTACAGTAGTGTGACAGGACTGTGTGTTTCTCTGTGTGTGTTACAGTAGTGTGGCAGGTCTGTGTGTTTCACTGTGTGTGTGTGTGTTACAGTAGTGTGGCAGGTCTGTGTGTTTCTCTGTGCGTGTGTTATAGTAGTGTGGCAGATCTGTGTGTTTCAGTGTGTGTGTGTGTTACAGTAGTGTGGCAGGTCTGTGTGTTTCTCTGTGTGTGTTACAGTAGTGTGGCAGGTCTGTGTGTTTCTTTGTGTGTGTTACAGTAGTGTGGCAGGTCTGTGTGTTTCTTTGTACGTGTTACAGTAGTGTGGCAGGTCTGTGTGTTTCTCTGTTTGTGTTACAGTAGTGTGGCAGGTCTGTGTGTTTCTCTGTGTGTGTTACAGTAGTGTGGCAGGTCTGTGTGTTTCTCTGTGTGTGTTACAGTAGTGTGGCGGGTCTGTGTGTTTCTCTGTGTGTGTTACAGTAGTGTGGCAGGTCTGTGTGTTTCACTGTGTGTGTGTGTGTGTGTGTGTGTGTGTGTGTTACAGTAGTGTGGCAGGTCTGTGTGTTTCTCTGTGCGTGTGTTATAGTAGTGTGGCAGATCTGTGTGTTTCAGTGTGTGTGTGTGTTACAGTAGTGTGGCAGGTCTGTGTGTTTCTCTGTGTGTGTTACAGTAGTGTGGCAGGTCTGTGTGTTTCTCTGTGCGTGTGTTATAGTAGTGTGGCAGATCTGTGTGTTTCAGTGTGTGTGTGTGTTACAGTAGTGTGGCAGGTCTGTGTGTTTCTTTGTGTGTGTTACAGTAGTGTGGCAGGTATGTGTGTTTCTCTGTGTGTGTTACAGTAGTGTGGCAGGTCTGTGTGTTTCTTTGTGCGTGTTACAGTAGTGTGGCAGGCCTGTGTGTTTCTCTGTGCGTGTGACAGTAGTGTGGCAGGTCTGTGTGTTTCTCTGTGTGTGTTACAGTAGTGTGGCAGGTCTGTGTGTTTCTCTGTGTGTGTTACAGTAGTGTGGCGGGTCTGTGTGTTTCTCTGTGTGTGTTACAGTAGTGTGGCAGGTCTGTGTGTTTCACTGTGTGTGTGTGTGTGTGTGTGTGTGTGTTACAGTAGTGTGGCAGGTCTGTGTGTTTCTCTGTGTGTGTTACAGTAGTGTGGCAGATTTGTGTGTTTCTCTGTGTGTTACAGTAGTGTGGCAGGTCTGCGTGTTTCTCTGTGTGTGTTACAGTAGTGTGGCGGGTCTGTGTGTTTCTCTGTGTGTGTTACAGTAGTGTGGCAGATTTGTGTGTTTCTCTGTGTGTTACAGTAGTGTGGCAGGTCTGCGTGTTTCTCTGTGTGTGTTACAGTGCTGTGGCAGGTCTATGTATTTCACTGTGTGTGTTACAGTAGTGTGGCAGGTCTGTGTGTTTCACTGTGTGTGTTACAGTAGTGTGGCAGACCTGTTTGTTTCTCTGTGTGTGTTACAGTAGTGTGGCTGGTCTGTGTGTTTCACTGTGTGTGTGTGTGTGTGTGTGTGTTACAGTAGTGTGGCAGGCCTGTTTGTTTCTCTGTGTGTGTTACAGTAGTGTGGCTGGTCTGTGTGTTTCACTCTGTGTGTGTGTTACAGTAGTGTGGCAGGTCTGTGTGTTCCTCTGTGTGTGTTACAGTAGTGTGGCAGGTCTGTGTGTTTCTCTCTGTGTGTGTTACAGTAGTGTAGCTGGTCTGTGTGTTTCACTGTGTGTGTGTGTGTGTTACAGTAGTGTGGCAGGTATGTGTGTTTCTCTGTGTGTGTTACAGTGGTGTGGCAGGTCTGTGTGTTTCTCTGTGTGTGTGTGTGTGTGTGTGTGTGACAGTAGTGTGGCAGGTCTGTGTGTTTCTCTCTCTCTGTGTGTGTGTGTGTGTGTGTGTGACAGTAGTGTGGCAGGTCTGTGTGTTTCTCTGTGTGTGTGTGTGTGTGTGTGTCTGTGTGACAGTAGTGTGGCAGGTCTGTGTGTGTGTGTGTGTGTGTGTGTGACAGTAGTGTGGCAGGTCTGTGTGGCAGGTCTGTGTGTTTCTCTATGTGTGTGTGTTCCTGTCTGCTGTAGGGCATTCTGAGAGACGAGAGATGTCTGGGTCACACAGTCACTCCAGTCTTCATACAGCACAAAGCCGCTGCAGTGACATGCATTTCTGGAGATCAGAGCTGCTGTTTGTCTCGACACCATCAGGGTTTTCACATGCTGGCTCTGTGCAGAATATCCAGTAGGCTTTAAGGAGGAGCTCACCCAAAAATGACAATTTTCTCATTATTTCAATAGTCAGTATTTATTTATTCAATATATAAATGCGTTTATTGAATCAGTATATAATTTATTTTAAATGTATACTTTAAATATTAGTTTTAAATTTGTATTTTGCATATATTTATTTTGCTTCATAATAACAAGAGTTTATGAGATATTTACTCACCTACTAAACATGTTCACAGTTGTATGGGAATTATTATTTGAAGGAAGAAAAAGCTCCTGCTCTCTATAATACTGTGTTTGTACACACAGATTAATGTCCATTAGTGACTCCTCATGTGCGTGTATGTCGATCTCTGTTTCAACACCCGCGTCGGTCTGATCGTAACACCCGCGGGGCGGATGAGCGATGCGCCGGACTATCAAAGCTGAAATCTAATCTGTGTGCCGAGATTAGCCCGCGACACGGCAGCACCGGCCCACACAAGCGTCCTAATGAGCGGCCCACATGTAAATGGCTTTGGGACGGCTGAGACGCCACTTACGGCCAGATAGAAGAGCTGTCAGTGTGTGAGATTGGACCAGCATGCACGACATAATCGACAGAGATGGAAGCGTAGAAAGCGCCTTACATAAGACCATGCTCAAAATGATGATGGATTCTGGTGCGCAGGATCGTGTCGTCGGGAAGGGGAAAATTTGTTTGCTTAAATGTTTTAGCTTTAGTAATCTCTTGAAAATATGTCCAGGTCACATTTCAGCCAAAAGCAAAAAGATATTTTGTTCCAATTATGTTCCAATTATTATATTCAAATAATGACTTTAATGCCTCTTTAATTTTTAGGTTTTCTTATTCTCAACAAATAATAAGATTAATAATAAAATGACTGTAATAAAATGCATTTTATGCTGATTAAATCAGGCAAGACAACAAATACTACCATGATTTATTTATATATTAATTTATTTGCATAATTTGAGGGGAGAGTGTGCCTAATTGTCCAAAAAAAATATAATGTCACATTGTGAAAACCTTGTTCTTGTTCCAAAATGTTTTTTTTCTTCCTTATTTAATAATCACAAAATATATTTTGCTTTGAAGAATATGCCTATTTTAGGGCTAATAAGTTTTTATGAATTTATTCATGACAATTAAGCACATTTTCCACCCCAGTTCTCATTACTGTAATGCATGCGACTGCGGTCCGTCAGAGATGTGCATGTTCTCAATTAAATTACACAATGTCGATTGGTCAGTCCAGTGTTTCAGTGCTTCAGTAACAGCTTCACAATCTTTCACTGTTGCACACTAAAGAGAGCAGGTTTGATAAATATTCATTTGCACGTCAGCCTCCCCTGGAAATGCCCCTGTCTCAAAGCCTCAGATATATTAATATGGGCATGCTGGCGCTCAGATGCACAGCGGCGTGTTTCCAGTATTCTCAGAAGCTGCCGCTGCTTTACTTTGGTGTTTGCGCTGAAGAGACGCAGAAACACTGCAGCTTCTCAATGGACTCATCAGCCGTGTGTGATTCCACTCTCTGCATGCTGGAACGCCTCTCACAGGCGGGAAAGATAGACCGAATAATCTCATGAAAACATGGTCACATTTCCAGCCCAATCTCCCGGCACTGCGTATATACAGTTCTTGCTTTTTGCATGCTCTTTATCCGAAGAAATGACCTTTTACATGCGTCTGATATGCACTTTTGTGTGCATATGATATGACATATACGCAACGGGTAAATTCTGTGTGCCAGATGCATGTAAAAGATTACTTTTGCGTATAAAGAGCACGCCAAATAAAAGCATGAACTCGTGCTATAGATACGCAGTGCCAGGAGATCGTGTTGCACATTTCAGCCATAAATTTAGATATTTTGTTTTGAAAATCAAGTCTATTTTAAGGGATACGATTTTATTTGTTTGTTTGCATGTGACATTATTTTCATGCCAATTCTCATGATTTTTAATACCTTTTAATTTTTAGGTTTTCTCAATGGTGATTCTCATTCTCAACACAGTGAATAATCGGCTGATTAAGTTACGCAGGACAATTAATACCACTTTTATTGATTTATTTGCATTTTAGAATTTGAGGGGAAATTAGGTTAATTGTCAATAAAATAAATACAAATAAAAATATAAAAAATAATAATATAATATAAAAATAAATATATATAAATAAATAAATAACCTTAATCTTATTCCAAAATGATGTTGTTGTTTTTTTATTTATTTAATCATATTTTGCTTTGAAGATGATGCCTATTTTAAGGCTAAGTTTTTGTTTGTGAATTTATTTTCATGGCAATTAAGCTCATTTTCCACCCTAATTCTCATAACTGTGTAGTTTAATTGTTGGGTTTTATCAATACAGTACATAATAAAATATCTGTAATACAATGTTTGTTTATGCTGATTAAGAAAATCAAATCTTATCAGTGTATGGATTTTATTGCCTTTAAATCAGCTTAAAGGCAATACAACAAACACTACCATTTTATTTATTCAGCATATAATATAATTTATATTTAAAATAATATAAAATTTATATCTAAAATAATATTTAATTAATCAGTATATAAATGCATTTATTTAATAAGTATATAAATGCATTGTATACTGATTAAATCAGCTTAAATGCAAATACTTTACAGCAAGTACTGCCATGATTTATGAATAATTTGCCTTCAATGCATATACAATATTATATTTTTTGGTTGTTTTTTAATGTTCTTTTACTTATTTATTTAGCATTATGATAATGAGAGGAGTAAATGTGCTCAACTGTCATGAAAATAATGTCACAATACAAAATTGAATCTTCCATTTCTCTCTTTTGATTTGAATGTAGAGGTTTCTTGACAGTAGCAGTCTCTGGTGTTTATGGATGATAATGCCTCATAATTGCATTGCTGTGATATATTCCTCTGGCAGCTGCACACCTGATGTCGATTCTGATTGGCTGACAGATGCTCATCATGCGTTGGCTCGTCTGTGCTGTCGTTACTCTGAACCGGGACGCACCTGTGCACGCAGCTGTCCTGCCGCCGGAGGATATTTGTGAAAACAAAACTACAGTAGTAGGCCAATTACAGAATCATGTGTTTAAGACTCACAGCCGTATCACTGTGTCACTGAGACTTGAGGATGCGGAACAATTTTGGCACAAAAAACACCTAAAACCATTTGACATTTCAGCGTTTGTCACCCACAGTTCCTCTCGGTTTGGATTGAGGGAGAGCACTGGCCAGCGACACTGAATTGAAATGCACATGAAGGCCGTCAGCAGGTGATCATCAAGGTCTCGCACGGCTCAGATCTGTCTGTGTTAATGGTGTCCTGCTTGTGTAAATGATTAAAGTTAATCAGCGCTCTGCCTGGAGGTGTTTATATCGGATCCCTTCCCGTCTCCATCAGAGACACGCTTTCATTATGTGCAAACAAAAAGAGCCGCTTTAGTGTGTGTTCGGCTAATGTATTTCAAAACATGCCTTCTGCGCTGATCAAACCCTCGAATGAATCAGAATCTCACAAAATCATGTCATATTTCACCTCAAAATAAATGGAAAAAAACTGCATGAAGAAAAATGTGCCTATTTTTAGGACCATTGTCATAATGTTTTGCATTGTGAATAATTTTAAATTCATCTATCCATCCATCCATCCATCTATCTGTCATGTATCCATCCATCCATCTGTCCTTCCATCCGTCCATCCATCATTCATCCATCCATCCATCCATCCATCCATCCATCCATCCATCCATCCATCTATCCATCCGTCTATCCATCCATCTATCTATCTATCTATCTATCTATCTATCATCCATCCATCCATCCATCTATCCATCCGTCTATCCATCCATCAATCTATCTATCTGTCATGTATCCATCCATCCATCCATCTGTCCTTGTATCGATCCGTCCATCCATCATTCATCCATCCATCCGTCCATCCACCTATCTATCTATCTATCTATCTATCTATCTATCTATCTATCTATCTATCTATCTATCTATCTATCATCCATCCATC
The DNA here is from genome assembly GCA_039654105.1 of Coreius guichenoti. Taxonomy (NCBI): domain Eukaryota; kingdom Metazoa; phylum Chordata; class Actinopteri; order Cypriniformes; family Gobionidae; genus Coreius; species Coreius guichenoti. Next base: position 40,477,163 of record CM077179.1, on the reverse strand, counting down.
CATCCATCTATCCATCCGTCTATCCATCCATCAATCTATCTATCTGTCATGTATCCATCCATCCATCCATCTGTCCTTGTATCGATCCGTCCATCCATCATTCATCCATCCATCCGTCCATCCACCTATCTATCTATCTATCTATCTATCTATCTATCTATCTATCTATCTATCTATCTATTTATCTATCTATCTATCTATAAATCTATCTATCATCCATCCATAGATCCAACTATCCATCTATCCATCCATCCATCAATCTATCTGTCATGTATCCATCCATCCATCCATCCATCCATTCATCCATGTATAATTAAGTAAAAAACATCTCAAAAACATAATAAAAAATAGTAATAATAATCCTAATTATAAATTAGTTCACTTAAATTGTTATTGAATTGTTTGCTTCCAAATGAACTCTGTTCGACTGAAATATGAACCCAACGCGGACCAAAGACACAGGATGTGATATCACAAGATGCCACCCTAATACTCTCGTATTATGAATTTTATTGCCCATTATGGTTATGCAGCAGATCTTCATTTACAGTTATGAGAAAAAGAGATTCAAATATATAATATATATTATATTGTCATGACAATTAGTGTGAAAAAAAGTCTTTATTTCCTTTCTGGAAATTGTAAGTCGTTATGTATTCTTCAGAGGTTGTGTGAGATTCGCCCATGGGATGTTTTCTGTTTTCAGCGTGTTCTACAGAGAGTTTCTCGCTGTCGCGCTTAAGCAAGGCTGGAATATTAAAACGACTCTTAATCTCACCCTGTGCTGTTAAACACAGCAGCACCTCCTTCACCCGCGTCACCATTTGGTTAATAGTTTCTGAAGGACACGCGTGTATTAAAACGCATGTGAAGGACGTGTTAGTGCTGAATGTTAATGTGGAGGAGGGTGTCCACGCGCTCCTCACACCTCCTCTCATCCGCTCCTCTTCCTCCCTTTGTAACGCTCATTATTGCGTAACCTCGCCAGTAATTTGTTCTGGTGTGAATTGGCCGAGTGTTGAAATCGTGCTGTTATGCAACCGGACGGCTGTTTAACGTCTTTTATATTATTTGAGGTCAATGTTACATGTTTTACATCGTATCACCGTTTCTCGCTGTTGTTGTGGTGGGAATCAACTGAAAAATGCAAAATCCAGAGCCTCCTTCAGTCTGATGGTCTCAGATTAACGCCTGATGCTATAATGTGCCACACTAGAGATTGTGATGTAGTGTTTATATGCCGTGGTGGATGATTTCTCACGCAGTACACTCGCGATTTCAGTGCATCTCTTACACAGACTCTTCCACTGTTCACTATGTCCTCTCTCTCCCTCTATATATGCACTTACATAACAATAAACCATCTAAAATGCCACTTTAATATCACTAAAGTTCAATACCTACCATAAAATCAGTCCATATAACAATGCTCTGATATGGTCTAGAAGAGAATGTGGTTTTATGGTGCCTTTTGTTATAGTATTTGTCCTTTCAGGAGCACTCTCATTTTATGGAATAGAGCTCCAATTGTGGAAAAGAGTGTAAAAAAGATTATGCTTATGAAAAATACAGCATATTAGAATGATTTGTGAAGGATCATGTGACTTAAGACTGGAGTAATGATGATAAATTCAGTTTTGATCACAGGAATAAATTACACTTGACTATATATTCACATAGAAAACAGCTGATTTAAGTTGATTAAAGCTTAAGCTGATTAAATATTAGTCTGTTTTGTTCCATTATGAGATTTAAATGTCGGTTTTGTTCCATTACAAGATTTAAATATCGGTCGGTTTTGTTCCATTACGAGGTTTAAATATCGGTCAGGTTTGTTCCATTACAAGGTTTAAATATCGGTCGGTTTTGTTCCATTACGAGGTTTAAATTTCGGTCGGTTTTGTTCCATTACGAGGTTTAAATATCGGTCAGTTTTGTTCCATTACAAAGTTTAGATATCGGTCGGTTTTGTTCCATTACGAGGTTTAAATTTCGGTCGGTTTTGTTCCATTACGAGGTTTAAATATCGGTCGGTTTTGTTCCATTACGTGATTTAAATGCAGGCTTGTTCCATTACAAGGTTTAAATATCGGCCAGTTTTGTTCCATTACGAGGTTTAAATATCGGCCGGTTTTGTTCCATTACGAGGTTTAAATATCGGCCGGTTTTGTTCCATTACAAGGTTTAAATATCAAGGTTTTAATATTGGTCAGTTTTGTTCCATTACGAGATTTAAATGCAGGTTTGTTCCATTACAAGGTTTAAATATCGGTCGGTTTTGTTCCATTACGAGGTTTAAATATCGGTTGGTTTTGTTCCATTACGAGGTTTAAATATTAGTCGGTTTTGTTCCATTACGAGATTTAAATATTAGTCAGATTTGATCCATTACGAGATTTAAATGTCGGTCGGTCTTGTTCTATTATGAAATTTAAATGTGTTTTAAATAATTTTTTGTTTTTTTTAGGCCCCCAAAACACCGTTGTCGTGTAAATGAATGGCCAAAACGCATAACATTTTTCCGTTTTTAGTTAAAAACGCTGTTGTGTAAACGGCCCCTTAGTCTAGGACTACAATACCCATCATGTTACACCCTTATAGTGTTTTAATGACAGTACTAGTAACATTTTGAAATGAACATGTTCTTGAAAATATATACAGCATTGTTGGGATATAAACAGCCGTCAGTGAACATGCAGCGGGTTATTTCAGGTCAGATGTGATGTGCAATCCTCTAGTTATTCTGGTTTTACAGTTAAATCCTCCTGTAGACAGTTGAACTTTCTTCTGTTAGCTGTTGTTTATTAATTCAATGAATTGTAGCTCTTGGGATGTTCTGAGATCAATCGTGTCATTTAAATATTCTGCTATATGAATCTGCTACACTGAAAACAAGATATTCCTATTTAAAGAATAACGCCTACTGTATCATATTTGATATGCACATTTCTAAGGCCTCTAAATTATCAGTATAAACCCGTCGCACACAATCTCCTGCAGTCCTTCTGTCGTCTGATTGATAGTTTGGAGTGTTTTAGAGTGTTTCAAGAATAACTTTGATATTGTTAGTAATATTTCAACTGGACTGAAGTGACTGGGGTTTACGTTACGTAATTAATTAGGGATAATAACAATAATTTGCATAATATTCACAGTCCTGATCAAAATGACTTGTAATGAAGGTGTGTTGTCTTTGATATCTTATGTTCCTCATTTGAATCGCATGTCCTGCTTTGTTTTATGAGGTCAATAATCCGAGTATTGATGATCGATCAGTGTCGTTTTCTTGTGCTGGTCTGATCTTGGTTTTAGTTCAGATGCTTTTTCTAAGTTTTCATAGCAGCTCGTTTCATAAGAGGATCAAGCCTGCGAATGTTCAGGACACCAGCCAGAGGATTTGTGTGTGTGTGTGTGTGTGTATTAATCCCTCGCCTAGTTTGTGGATATGAATATTTATAAGTCTTAGTATTTCTCCCACTCAGTCTTGATAAGCAATCCATACCCCGTCTCTTTCTCTCCTGAAAATAATTGTACTTTTGTCTGCTGGTTGATTCCAGGTCCAGACAGGCACAGGTCAAAGGTCAAATGAATGATTGTCTTACTGAGATGTTTGTGAGAGGGGCAAGAGAATATTAGAGAAATCAGATTTTGTTGTTTTGTTGTATTTAGTGAGTGTGTGTCACTGGAAATACAGCGTTTACTTTCAAATCACCTCTACTCACTTTTTGATTTTAATAGGATTTATTGTCATCTTTCTGCGGTTGAAACACTGATTGATGATCACATGAGACATGATTGATTTCTGTTGTTCTGTATCTTCTGATGTTCATTCATGTTTATTTGCTGCTGTAACTAGTGAAGAGGAAGAGATGATCGGTTCACACACACGATAAAGAGACACAAAATATATATTATATAATTATTATTTCATTTTTAATTTTAAAACAGCCTGGATATTTCATAGGTTCATAGGACAGGTTTCATGAGATTTAATCTGTTTTGGAATATACACTCACCTAAAGGATTATTAGGAACACCTGTTCAATTTCTCATTAATGCAATTATCTAATCAACCAATCACATGGCA
>CM077179.1:40438076-40468076 GCA_039654105.1 Coreius guichenoti | reverse complement strand
GGAAATCACACTCCAGCCACAGAAGCGTCTGAACTTCGTGTCATCTTTATCTTCGGCTATCCGCAAATGAATCTTTATTGAGTTCTCTAGTAAACATCTGGGGATAATGTGTCTCTTTAAGAGATTTAAACATGATGTTATGGCCTGAAGTTCACCACAGACGTCTAGGATGCTCTATAAAGTCTTCTTTATTGTGTTAAACTAGATCGCATGTGAATAAGATGCAGGTAAAATACTTTTATTCTTCAAGGACGCATTAAATTGATCAAAAGTGACATTAAAGACATTTATAATGTTACAAAAGATTATATTTCAAATAAATGCTGTTTTTTTTTTACTTTCAGCACGACTGTTTTCAGCATTGATAATAATCATAAATGTTTGTTGATCATAAATCCTCATATTAGAATGATTTGTGAAGGATCATGTGACACTGAAGACTGGAGTAATGATGATAAATTCAGCTTTGATCACAAGAATAAATTACACTTTACTATATATTCACATAGAGAACAGCTGATTTACACTGGAGGAATATTTCACTGTTTTACTGTATTTATGATCAAATAAACACAGCCTTGGTGAGCAGAAGAGACTGTTTTCTAAAACATAAAAAAATCTTACTGACCCCAAACTTTTTAAACCATAGTGTATATTAAATATATGATAAGGCCAATGAAATAAGTCAGCAAGTGTTTCTATAAAAGGAAATGCCACTTCAGTGTTGATGTCACGGTTGTGAGTCTGACAGGCGTATCCATCACAGCTTGATTGTATTTGGCTGCTGATCCTGCCAACTTTATCAGGAGTGTAAATGGAAATGCTGTGAGACCTATTTAAAGTCCATCAGATCGTTTTTTCCTGCAGGCTGCGAGACGCGCTTGACTCTCTCTCTCTCTCTCACACACACACACACACACACACACACACACACACACGCACACACACGCACACACACACACACACACACACGCACACACACACACACACACACACACACACGCACACTGGTAGGGCTGTATGGAGTGATGCCAGGTTAAAGCTCCTGACCCAGAGAGACGCCTCACCTGCTCATGATTTATGGGCTCTGAGAGAGGAAATCTGTTCCAGAACTTACAAACACAGCGTTTTAAGGCGTCATGGGCTGTGGGTTCATGTGATTTTTGTAATGACTTTTAATTTAAGCTAAGCTAGTGAGAAACTGGCCGTCTGGATCTACTCACGAGGAAATATGAGAGGAAATAAAAAGGAGAGCAAGTGATTTCAGGTTGTAAATATTTGATATATATATATATATATATATTTTTTTTTAAATAATACATATTTAAAACTATAATATTTAAAAAATAATTAATATTTTGGTTTATTTTTTCTATTATTTATTTTTAGTTTATATTTTATTATATATTTTTAAATAAAATAAAAAATAAAATAAACATACTAAAATAATACATATTTTTTGTTTATTGGTTCTATTATGTATTTCTAGTTTTGTATTTTATTATATATTTTATTTAATATTTTAATATTATGTTTTCATTTTATTATATATTTTATTTAAACAAATAATATAAACATATGTACTAAAATATATAGTACTTTTTATTTTATTCATTGTATTTTATTATATATTTTATTTAATTTTATATTTTATTATTTCTTTAAAAAAATTAGTATATGAAAAAAAGACTAAAATGTAAAAGACAAATAAAAAATGCATTCTCAGACCTCTTTTGTTTTCAGTAATACTTACATAACCCTCTTATGATGTGAAGTGTCTGTTCATTTGTTTTGGTTGCAGTTCTCGTGTTATGATGACCCGTCCGTCTCTCTTATGGACTCAGAGGCACATTCAGGGATTTAATCCGGTTTCCACATGTTGACCATATGTTGTGTGTGTCTGTTTTATCCTGCTTTCCCAGCACAATCCGGATCAGTCGGAAGGGATGGCACATGCTTCTCAACTTCTGCTTCCACACGGCCCTGACGTTCGCCGTGTTCGCCGGAGGCATCAACCGAATCAAATACCCCATCATCTGCCAGGCCGTGAGTCCCGGGCCTTTTCATCTGCGCTCTCTTTATCTCTTCCTCTCAGATTGTCTCTTTCAATGCATTGCCGCCCCTAAAAATCGATTATTCATGTGTAGCGGTGTGTGTATCCACCGTGTGTGTGTTCATGTTTGCCTCATGCATACGGCCTCTGACCTTAATGAAAATGCTTCACAGACTCGAAGTCATCTATATAGAGCTTCATATATGTGCACTTTAGATGCTGTTGTGCCTTCCGGTGCGTTTAGTGGCGCTTTTGTCCCTTCAGACGGATGTGTGTGACGTTCAGCGCTGAAGGGCTTCAGTCATTGTGTAGCTCGACTGCATTTCATCCCACGTTATGGACTAAAGATAAAGATGATATTAACGTTTGGGTCAGTGGGACGCTGTGTATTTCTATAAGTGAAGCGGGTTTGTTTGTCAGCGTCTTCATTAGGCCCTGAACCCTTCAGGCTTCACATGAATCTCTGCTGCGGTCTATAAGGGCTTTAACCGTATTCAGACGTAGAAAACATAAATTATATGCAGTATTGAATACTACACTTATGAATCTCTTTCGTTTTTAATTCTACTTCCTTGAATGCGAATTTGCATCCTGTTTGGTACCTCAAATCAAATTCAGTAATTTACTAACAATTTTATATTATATAACGTGTGCATGCTTTTGAGAGCAGTAAATTCACTAGAGATGCACTGATATTACAATTCTGACTGATATAATAAGCAGATTGTAATTTTTCTGTCAAGTCCAATAACCAACCTATTGCACGATTAGCATGTTGCTAGCATGATGCTAACACAATTAGTATGTTGTTGTTATGATGCTAACATGATTACCGTGTTGATAGCATGTTTTTAACAAAATGCTAACATGATTAGCATGTTGTCAGCATTATGTTAACACGATTAACATGCTGCTAGGATGTTTTTAACAAGATGCTAACATGATTAGCATGTTGTTAGCATGTTTTAGCAAGATGCTAACACAATGAGTTTGTTGTTAGCATGATGCTAACACAGTTTGCATGTTATGTTTTTAACAAGATGTTAACATGATGCTAACATGATTAGCATGTTTTAACAAGATGTTAACATGATGCTAACATGATTAGCATGTTTTAACAATATGTTAACATGATTATCATGTTGTTAACATAATGTTAAAAGAATTTGCATACTGCTACCATTTTGATAACACAATTAGCATGTTGTTAGCTTAATGCTAGCATGTTTAATGCTTCACTATGTGTTGCAAACATGTTAACATGTTTTTAACATGTTGTTTGCATGTTTTAACAAAATGCTAACATGATTAGCATGAGGATTACCATGTTGCTAGCATTTTTTTAGCTAGATGTTAACATGATGCTAACATGATTAGCATGTTTTAACAATATGTTAACATGATTATCATGTTGTTAACATGATGCTAAAACAATTAGCATACTGTTAGCTTTTTGATAACACAATTAGATTGTCTCTTTCATGCGATCATGTTAAATGTTAAATCATGTTAGCTTAATGCTAGCATGTTGTTAGCTTAATGCTAGCATGTTTAATGTTTCACTGTGTTGCAAACATGTGTTAACATGTTTTTAACATGTTGTTTGCATTTTTTAACATAACACTAACATGATATGCATGATGTTAACATTTTTTAACAAGATGCTAACACAATTAGCATGTTTGCTAGCATGATAACACGATTAACATGTTAGCATGTTTTATCAAGATGTTAACATGATTTTCATTTAGCTAACATGATGTTAACACATTTAGCATGTTGCTAGCATGATGCTAACACAATTAACATGTTGTTAGCTTAATGCTAGCATGTTTTAATGCTTCACTAGGTTTTGGTAGCACGTGTTAACGTGTTTTAATGTGTTTTTAGCGGTTTAACAAAATGGTTACATGATTAGCATGATGATTAGCATGTCGCTAACATAAGCATGTTTTTAACATTTTTAACAAAATGCTAACACAATTAGCATTTTGATAGCATGATGTTAACACGATTAACATGTGGTTAACATTTTTAAGCAAAATGTTAACATGATTATGTTGTTAATATGATGTTAACACAACTACCATGTTGCTAACATTAAGCTAGCAACATGTTTTAATGCTGCAACATGTGTTACCATGTTTTTAACATGTTGTTTGCATGTTTTTGCATATAGCTAGGTGAAGTTAACATGATTTAACATGTTGTTAGCATGATGCTATCACATTTGAACTTTTATCAAGTTTTAATAATTAACATTTTTAACATGTTTTAGCTACATGTTTTCGTACACCTGATCGCTAATACAAGTCGTATGCCGCACAATCCTGAATTAAACATGCAATATGACCCACTAACAATTTTATAGCATGATATATTGCTCGGATACTTTTGAGAGTGCTAAATTCACTTGAGATGCATTGATATTACAATTCTGACTGGTATAATAAGATAATATTAGCATGTACATTTCCTGAAGAAAATATGAGTGGTGCTTGCAGTGGCAAAACTCTGCACTCGGTTGCTCTGGTGTTTCTAGGCGGTTGCTAGGGTGGCATGTGTAGTTGCTAGGGTGTTGCTAGGCCGTTGCTAGGGTATCCTGGATGGTTGCTAGGGTGATGTTAGGGTGTTTTGGCAGTTGCTAGGGTATCCTGGGTGGTTGTTAGGGTGTTTTGAGTGGTTGCTAGGGTGTTGCTAGGCCGTTTCTAAGATATTCTTGGTGGTTGCTAGAATGTGGCTATAGTCTTTATTGTCTTTATTGCATTAGATGAGTCAGAAATCCCCAGCTGGCCGGTTGAGCTCAGAATTACAGGTTAATCATTGGATTCTGATGATCAATAAGGTTTTATAGAAGAGAGTTTGTGTGTGTGAGTAAACAAGCAGTATTGATTATAGGCAAGGCAAGTTTATTTATACAGCACATTTCATACACTATGGTAATTCAAAGTGCTTTACACAGAAAAGGGAATTAAAATAATCACAAAATAAAAGTAAGGAAAATTAAAACAGTTATAAAAGGAATTAAGAGTAAAAGATGATAAATAGATAAACTTCTCATCTGGTTAAATATTTCAGAATAATGTCTCTTGTATTTAATTAATTTCCCCACTTGCTCTGGGACTTCCCCATACTGGTTGTCTCTTTCTCTGTGGATTTCTTTCGGCGCGCCTAAATAATTTGTCGGACGTCTCCAGCAGATCCGATCTTTCACCTAAAAACGGCCAGGCAGAGCTGGACTATATCAGTCCACGCTCCGATTAATCACCCACACAGTTTCAATTTCTCTTCCAGAAACGTCTTAACTGCGCTGCATTTACCCACGTGATCTCAATTTCTCTTCCAGAAACTTCTTAATCATGCTGCGTGATCTCAATTTCTCTTCCAGATTATATGCCCTTTTAATGAGATTGTACTGTATCTTTGAGCTAGTTAGCTACGAATGATGGCAAAAGTAATTGCTAAATGGGTGTAAATATCCAATAAATTGATAACAAATACGGCGGCAATATATTATATATATTCCGCTGTGGAGCCGTTCAGATTGTTTTAGATGATGTCTGTGTATATGATGTTTGATTGGTAAAGTTGGGAGGTTTGTGTGAGTGTTTAAAAACTGGTCTTTCATTTTTCTATGTGCTGTCTGTCTTTTGAAAGAGTCTCTTCTGCTCACCAGCATTTATTTGATCAAAAATACAGTAAAAATTGTGTTCAAAATACAGTAAAATAGCATTCAAAAGTTTGGGGTCGGTACGATTTTTTTATGTTTTTGATAAAAGTTTCTTCTGCTCACCAAGGCTACATCTATTTGATCACAAAATTACAGTAAGAAAATACAGTAAAAATTGTGAAATATTATTACAATTTAAAATAACGAATCTGGAGTAATGATGCTGAAAATTCAGCTTTGATCGCATTAATAAATTACACTTTACTGTATATTCTCATAGAAAACAGCTGATTTACTCTGGAATAATATTTCATAATTTTTACTGTATTTTTGATCAAATAAATGCAGCCTTGGTGAGCAGGAGAGACTGTTCAAAAACATTAAACATCTTAATTATTCCAAACTTTTGACTAGTACTGTATATATAATGTGTAATCTAAAGTTATGTGGAGCAGGAATTACATCAATTAAAACAAACATCTAAACAAATGCTTAGCACAAAAACGCAGATTTGCATGCGGTTGATCATGTTTCTGGCTAGAACATGTTGTTAAGCTCCGGTCGAATGGCTCTGGGTTTGTCAGGGATTTTCCGTAGGGTTCAGTCTCTCGGCTCAAGGTCGTTCTCAGATTTCTATTTATTCATCTTCATGTGTTTCATCTCAGAGAGCCTGCGTTGCTCCGCCGCCTGTAGAGACGCTGGATTTGATTGGCTATGGCCGAGTGATGGATGACATGGGAAAGTGTAATCTGTGTAATGGGAATCCGGTGTCAGTCATTGTCTCCTGATGATATGGATCTGAGTTTTACCCTTCTGGGTAATTCCACATGAGTGTTTGTGAACATATATGTTGTTTTCACAGCTCGCGCGGCTCCCCAGACGAGAACGCAGGGGTAATATGATTATTTTATTCGCTGTCTCTGCAAACAGAGCGATGCGTAAGTGGATGAGAGAAATTATATTTAGCCGGGATTCCTGCTGAATATATGACAGCGCAGCATTTCATTTAGATTACAGATGAACAAAATAATGCGGCGGCAGAGAGTCAGGAACTGTGTTATATGTTCAGCTGAGTGAGCTTAATGTTCATCTGTGTGTGTTTGCAGTTGTAGTATCATTAAGGTACTATTAGAAGTTTTAATTTTATTTTAATAGACTGGTATATGGGCCTGGCTGATTAATTGGCCTTAAGATTATTAAGATCAGTCACTAACCATTTGATGTGTCTCATTTTCCATTAGATTTAATGGTCAAAAGACACACGTGATGCTACTGTCATCCAGCCTGATGTGTTTAATGTGTTTGAGTTGATAGATGACAACCGAAGGCAAAATTATCACTAAATAAAGCTGTTACAGAGGCAATGATGTCTGTCCCATTTGCTTTCATTAAATTATAATATACTGTGTGTATACTACTAATACTAAAGGTTTGAGATTGAATGTTTTTGATAAAAGTCTCTTCTGCTCACCAAGGCTGTGTTTATTTGATCAAAAATACAGTAAAAATTGTGAAATATTCCTCCAGTGTAAATCAGCTGTTCTCTATGTGAATATATAGTAAAGTGTAATTTATTCCTGTGATCAAAGCTGAATTTATCATCATTACTCCAGTCTTCAGTGTCACATGATCCTTCACAAATCATTCTAATATGAGGATTTGATGCTCAACAAACATTTATGATTATTATCAATGTTGAAAACAATCATATTTGTGTGGAAACCGTGATATATTTTATTTCTCAGGATTCTTTGATCAATAGAAAGCATTTATTTGAAATAATAGACTCTTGTGTAACATTTTACATGTATTTAATGGCAATTCAGCTTTGATCACAGGAATAAATTACACTTTACTATATATTCACATAGAAAACAGCTGCTTTACATTCTAATAATATTTCACTGTTTTTACTGTAGTTTTGATCAAATAAATGCAGCTTTGATGAGCAGAAGAGACTTTCAAAAAGATTAAAATATCTTACCAACCCCGAACTGTAAAAGACAAGATGTGATGATGTTGTATATGATGCTGATTTTTACTGTTGTATTAATTAAATATTTAAGAAACCTTAAAATAAATTGTGTTCAAAATACAGTAAAAATAGCATACAAAAGTTTGGGGTCGGTACGATTTTTTAAATGTTTTTGATAAGAGTCTCTTCTGCTCATCAAGGCTGCATTAATTTGATTAAAAATACAGTAAATACAGTAAAAATTGTGAGATATTATTCCAGTGTAAATCAGCTGTTCTCTATGTGAATATATAGTAAAGTGTAATTTATTCCTGTGATCAAAGCTGAATTTATCATCATTACTCCAGTCTTCAGTGTCACATGATCCTTCACAAATCATTCTAATATGAGGATTTGATGCTCAACAAACATTTATGATTATTATCAGTGTTGAAAACAATCATATTTGTGTGGAAACCGTGATATATTTTATTTCTCAGGATTCTTTGATGAATAGAAAGTTCAAAAGAACAGCATTTATTTGAAATAGTATCTTTTGTAACATTATAAATGTCTTTACTGTCACTTTTGATCAATTTAATGCATCCTTGTTAATTTTTACCATATTTATGTACCATGGTATACTTCAAATATGCTGCTAAAAATAGCGTCTGGAATTGTTTCAGTGTGTTTTGCGCCTCAAACACTCAGCTGTGTGTGTGTGTGTGTGTGTTTCAGGTCGGGATCGTGTTGCATTACTCTTCTCTGTCCACTGTGCTCTGGTTGGGCGTAACGGCACGAAACATCTACAAACAAGTGACCAAAAAACCACAGCAAGCACCGGACGGAGACCACGCGCCGCCTCACCCCAAATCACCCATGCTGAGGTACGAACCATCGCAAACACACTTCTGCTCGTCTCCAGGCTTCGAGACATTGCGTTGTTCTTCGTTTATGACACTCGCAGAGTTAATTTGAACAAATGAGTCGCTTGGTGCTTGACATTAGTCTGAAGAGCAAACGGTCTGTCAGGATGAAGCTCTTACAGTGAAGATCCAGCCGGTAAACACGAGAGACAGACACATGCCGCGGCGTCAGGGTGTTGATTGTAACCTTCACGTTAACCCTCTGTCAGTGTCAAGCTAATAAGCCCAATCAATCTCTGTTCAGAGGAACTTCAGCATGTGAATGAAGCATCCGCTGAGAGAAGAGAGTGAGATCACAGAGAGGCTTGTGTCTGAATCAGGGTGTGATGACGTTATCTTCACCCTTGGGCTGGTTAGTGTGGTGGTTACCGTTTATACCGCGGTACATCTGTAGGGAGAACTGCTTTGCTTTATAGTTTAATTGTTGAGTTTATACATAATTGTTTGACTTTGTACATTAATAACAATTTAAAGGAATTTAGTGTGTTGAGAGAGAGATAGATAGATGGATGGATGGATGGGTGGATGGGTGGATGGATGGATGGATAGATGATAGGGGGATGGGTGGATGGATGGATGGATGGATGGATAGGTGGATGGGTGGATGGATGGATGATAGATAGGTGGATGGGTGGATGGATGGATGGATAGGTGGATGGGTGGATGATGGATGATAGATAGGTGGATGGATGGATGGATGGATGGATGGATGATAGATAGGTGGATGGATGGATGGATGGGTGGATGATAGATAGGTGGATGGATGGATGGATGGATGATAGATAGGTGGATGGGTGGATGGATGGATGGATGGATGGATGGGTGCATGGATGGATGGATGGATGGATGGATGAATGGATGGATGGGTGCATGGATGGATGGATGATAGATAGGTGAGGTGGATGGATGGATGATAGATAGGTGGATGGATGGATGGATGGATGGATGGATGGATGGATGGGTGCATGGATGGATGGATGGATGGATGGATGGATGGATGGATGGATGGATGGGTGCATGGATGGATGGATGGATGAATGGATGGATGGGTGCATGGATGGATGGATGATAGATAGGTGAGGTGGATGGATGGATGATAGATAGGTGGATGGATGGATGGATGGATGGATGGGTGCATGGATGGATGGATAGGTGCATGGATGGATGGATGGATGGATGGATGGATGGATTAGGGCTGTCAAGATTACAATTTTTTATCTGATTAATTTCACAATGTGTTGATTAATTAATCTAATTAATCGCAAATTAATCGCACATCAAATTTAAATGTCTGAATGAGTCATTGATTCATTCAGTTCGTTCAAACGGCTGATTCATTCAGGAATGAAGTAAATGGCTCTCTTTATGAATGAGTCATTGAATCATTGGTTCACCCGATTGATTCGTTCAAACCGCAGATTCATTCAGAAACACAGATGTTGCTCGGAGAAGCACAATCGTTCTGTTGTGGCTTTATATGTAATATTTTTTTGACAAAAACAGAAAATAACACAATACTTATTTATTGAACTGTTGTATAAAATCAGTATCACATTTGCACTCGTGCTATTCTGGATTAAAACAGCACATTATTGCACTCATTACTCATGTGATATTGCTTAACTATATCATATGAAATAAATATGAGACGGGAAACTCATACGGGGCGTTTTTGCCCCAATATCTTGAGTTTCAGGGGTATATAATGGCATTCTATAGGCTTCATGGTTTAATTTCCTTGCTTCATGTTTGTCATCAATCAACTTTATGAAATGTAAGATGGTCAATGTTGCGTCAATTCGTTAATAATTTGAATGCATAATTTATGCATAATAACTAAATAATTAAATTAACGTGTTATGTAATATATATATATATATATATATATATACACATAGTAGATAGTTAATAGTGAGAACTGGACCCTAAAAAAAGTGTGGTAACACTTTCTATGAAGCCTGTATTTATAATGCATTATAAGGGTATTCTTAATGCATTCATAATGCCTTATAAACAACATTATAATATGTTGTATCATCTGATAAATAATCATAACAACAGTTACAATATATTATAATACTTTCCAATTTGTGGTTATAACTTTTGTGAGTACAATGCATTATAACATCAGATGAAGCCTGCATTTATAATGCATCATAAGGGTATTCTCAATGCATTATAATACATGCATAATGCCTAATAAACAACATTATAATGCGTTGTATCATCTGATAAATAAACATAAATCATACTGCACAGTATCATACTGCTTATTATGAGTGGTCTTTAACTGCTTAGACCACTCATAATGTGTAGTATGATACTGTGCAGATCTTAAGTAAACAATGTCAAGAAAGTACAATTTATGAAACTGAAGTAGATAAAATGATGTTCATTGTGTTATAAATCATCACACTCTCAATAGTTATAACCACAAATAGTATTATGATGCATTATAACTATTTTTATGTTTATTTATCACATGATACAACACATTATAATTATAATGCCCTTATGATGCATTATAAATACAGGCTTCATCTGGTGTTATAATGCATTGGATGTGATAATGCATTGTACTCATAAAAGTTATAACCACAAATAGGTAAGTATTATAAAATATTGTAACTGTTGTTATAATTATTTATCAGATGATACAACACATTATAATGTTGTTTATTAGGCATTATGCATGTATTATAATGCATTAAGGATACCCTTATAATGCATAATAAATACAGGCTTCATAGAAAGTGTTACCAAAAGTGTTATACACACACACACACACACACAGCTTCACTATAAAACACACATATATATTTAACACAGCTTGTCTGCTTGTTCTCTGATGGCTGGTGCTTCACAGTTTTTAATCTGGGATTTTTAGTACTTCTGGGTTTTTATTGTGTTGAAAGTAGGTCACGTTGTGTTCTCTCTGCGAGCGTCAGACGCTGTAAACCACGCTGACAGACCAATCTTCAGCACCACGCTCCATTTACACTTCAGTTCAGCCGCTTTTCTCCTGTTAATGTGCTTCTTAATTAACTGAGAACATGAAGACGGTTCCCTCAATGCTAGTGTCGTGCACACTGCACAGTATATACTGATAGATGAAGCCTGGTGTTTCTTTATGAGTGCATGTGAGGCCGTAATTGCAAACGTTAGTATGGCTACAGAATACAGCAGATAATAGTCCTGATGGATCAATAGCGCTCAATGTTTTCTCTCGTCTGTGATGTGCACTTCCACCAGTTTGATTGAAACTTGTTTTTCTCCGCAGTGATTCTGCTGTACGACTGTGAGCGGCGTGATTGTTTTTTCGTTTATCTGTCTTCAGAATAATTCTCTCGCTTCAAACCTCCTGCGGTTCATTTTATTTCTTGATTGTGGGTTGGATCAGCAGATCTGTTTTACTCTCTCATATCTCTCTCTCTCAGCATCGCTTCTCTTTTAGTCCAGTGTAAGATCATGTTGCAAACTCATTTGATCATGTTTTCTGTGTTTAAAGG
The DNA here is from genome assembly GCA_039654105.1 of Coreius guichenoti. Lineage (NCBI taxonomy): Eukaryota > Metazoa > Chordata > Actinopteri > Cypriniformes > Gobionidae > Coreius > Coreius guichenoti. Next base: position 40,455,964 of record CM077179.1, on the reverse strand, counting down.
CTTACAGAACAACACGAACATGCTATTAATTACATCCAAGTCACATCAGCTTTGATTTAAGGCAAGTGAACAGGGTAAAAAATGAATCAGTTAATTAATTACAAACATTTTTTATATCTCAAGTGTTTTGAAATATTTAAATATGCAAATGATGCATTAACTAATTAAATATGCATTCATTTCATATAACAGAAAAACACTTGATAAAGCCAGATTTAAACTTCTTGTATTATTTTGTTGACTTGGATATCTATTTCTATCACTGCATAAATCAGAAAATACTGTCAAAAACAGCCAGAAAAGAACATTTTCAGCATGTTTTGGGAATAAACCCTCATCTTTCCCTCTGGTCAATTTTTACAAATTGAGTGTTCATCGGAGTGGTCCAAGACCTCAGGACTTTTGTTGCACTTGAACCACGAATACACAAAAAAAAATTGACTAGATTCGAGGAGTTTTGTGGTTGAAATTTAAAAAAATATCAAATCCTTCTCTCGTGAATCAACCGGACCCCTTTAGGAATGAATGGAATGCTTCGGTACACACAGAAAAACCTAAAAATGCTCAAAATTCAAACTAAACTTTACCAAAAAATGATTTTATGATGTGTATCTGAATGCATTCTGAAGAGAAATGACTTTAGGACCCAGCGGAACAGCTCATCCGCTCCATATAGAGCTATAAGAGTCATGAAATATCATCTTATATTATTATTTTTCCACAAGAGTTCGGCAGAGACACCCATTGTGAGATATTCTGAGCTGAATTAAAAGGGTTATGCATGAGTTATTTTGAATTTAAGTTGAAAGAATGTGCTTAAATTATTTTTTATTGATCAAATCTAGTAATTTAAAGGTAAATAAAATACAAAATGACAAAAAAAAAATCTCCAAATAAATTGCATTAAAAAATAGAAAAAATATTATCAAAATTAAACGAAATAAGCTTTCTGGACAAGAAAAAAAATTAAGTATAATTTTAGGGCTTCGGGTCATTTTGACCCGCGAGGGAAGGATTTGTTAAAGTGCGAGGGAATGGTGAATGATAAATGAACAAACCTTCAGAAATACAGATGTGAATACAGATGTGCTGAAGTGGAGATTCTGACTCAAATGCACCGCCTTTAAAAATATGGATTGTAATTAAAATCAGATGCAAATAAATACAGTGCAATAAAATAAACACTTAAATGTGTGTTTGTCTGACATGTTATGGAAGCAAAATAGACCAGACTGACCAGTGCATGAGAAAACAATGCTTTAAAACACTTTAAATACTTCAAAATATTACTCCAATAATACAGTAAAATCCATATTGTGTGTAACGACGGTTGTTCTGCTATTATGGTTAATGTTAAGCTTGTTTTCGGCCCATTAGTAAACAGAACCTGTGTAAACACTGCAGGTGTGATGAAGGTCGTCAAACGCAGCGGCGCATCTTTAATTTAACTGAGCTGAGAGACCGATCATTCATTTCATTCAGCATGACCAGACGTGCTGATATCCCAGCGCATGAGCTGTTTACTCTCTGTATGGAAGAGTTTGACCCCTCCATGACAGTCTGTGGACTAGTCATGATCCTGGAGCTCATCACGTGACTTTTTGCCTATAATGCACCGTTTCCATCCACACATCACACACAGATACTGGTGCTTTTAGTGGTAAAACTGCTGTTTAGCCTACAATAAAGTTCCATTTGTTAACATTAGTGAGAAATGCACTGTAAAAATTAGGTAACACTTTCTATGAAGCCTGCATTTATAATGCATTATAAGGGAAATCTTAATACATTATAATACATGCATAGTGCCTTATAATGTGTGTTGTATCATCTGACAAATAATCATAACAACAGTTACAGTACATTATAGTACTTAACCTATTTGTGGTTATAACTTTTAAGAGTGCAATGCATTATAACATCAGATGAAGCCTGCATTTATAATGCATCATAAGGGTATTCTCAATGCATTATAATACATGCATAATGCCTAATAAACAACATTATAATGTGTTGTATCATCTGATAAATAATCATAACAACAGTTACAATACATTATAATACTTACCTATTTGTGGTTATAACTTTTAAGAGTATAATGCATTATAACATCAGATGAATCCTACATTTAAGTGAATAAAATCATGTTCATTGTGTTATAAATCATCATACACTTAATAGTTATAACCACAGATAGGTAAGTATTATTACTGTTGTTACGATTATTCATGAGATGATACAACACGTTATAATGTTGTTTATTATGCATTGAGAATATATTTATATGCATTGCATTATAAATGCAGACTTTATCTAGTGTTATAATGCATTATACTCTTAAAAGTTATAACCACAAATATTTTTCGAAAATGTACATAAAACATTTCATGACATTTTAAGATTATTAGAGTATGTTTTACAAGAACATTTCATTTCATTCTTTCATTTTAAAAAGTAAACGGCAAGGATGCATTCAATTGACGAAAAGTGACAGTAAAGACATTTATAATGTTACAAAAGATACTATTTCAAATTAATGCTGTTCTTTTGAACTTTCTATTCATTAAAGAATCCTGAGAAATAACACGTATCACAGTTTCCACAGAAATATGATTGTTTTCAACATTGATAATAATCATAAATGTTTGTTGATCGTCAGATCATTATATGAGAATGATTTGTGAAGGATCATGTGACACTGAAGACTGGAGTAATGATGATAAATTCAGCTTTGATCACAGGAATAAATTACACTTTACTATATATTCACATAGAGAACAGCTGATTTACACTGGAGTAATATTTCACAATTTTTTACTGTATTTATGAACAAATAAACACAGCCTTGGTGAGCAGAAGAGACTCTTTGTTGAAGCCGAGTGTGCAGACAGGAGGATCTGGTTCATAAACGGCCACATACTGTATCACACAGCAAACAGCTTTTTCTGAAAATGTATGATTTTATGAATTATGCAGCGTGTTTGGACGACACCCGCAGAGGGTGGCCGTTTTAATCTCGCCCGAACCCCGAAGAGACGCACTGGGACGCTATTGAGATGTCACAACAGCCCTGAATCACAGCCTGAAATTACACTCATCTGCTTGCATGTTATTCTGCAAGGAGCACGCGTGTAGTTCATTTCCTTTAGGGAGTGCGTGTGTGTGTGTGTGTGTTTGTGGGTGTGTCGTCTCTAAAGCAGATAATGTGCTGACGCTGGTGTATCTTTGCTTGCTGGGCTGATCTCATGTGATTGACTCTAATGCCGTCTGTCACAGGAGACGATGGAGAGAAATCAATTTCCCACACACACACACACACACACACTGAATCACATCAGCGCTGGAGTCCTATCAAAGCGACCTTCCACCAGGTCATAGTCTTCCTCCATTTCTCAATGTATTCGGTTGTGATTTATGAAGAGAATGAAGAGAGGCATTATGGGAGAGTCTGTCCTTGTTCACTTTCCACAGTTATTGAACTGAACTGAATCAACACTGAACTGAATCAACACTGAACTGAATCAACACTGATCTGAATCAACACTGAACTGAATCAACACTGATCTGAATCAACACTGAACTGAATCAACACTGAACTGAATTAACACTGATCTGAATCAACACTGAACTGAATCAACACTGAACTGAATCAACACTGATCTGAATCAACACTGAACTGAATCAACACTGATCTGAATCAACACTGAACTGAATCAACACTGAACTGAATCAACACTGATCTGAATCAACACTGAACTGAATCAACACTGATCTGAATCAACACTGAACTGAATCAACACTGAACTGAATCAACACTGATCTGAATCAACACTGATCTGAATCAACACTGAACTGAATCAACACTGATCTGAATCAACACTGAACTGAATCAACACTGAACTGAATCAACACTGATCTGAATCAACACTGAACTGAATCAACACTGAACTGAATCAACACTGAACTGAACAACGACACTGTTGTGTTTTAGAGCTGCTTTACAGCAGAATTCAGTTCTCATGATCATCATTTTCCTGTTTATTATGTAAAGCTGCTTCTGTACTGTATAAAGCGCTATAGAAATAAAGCTGACTTCATGTCTTCACATGAGAATCAAGAAAGAAAGTCAAACAGTTTTGAAGCAACATGATTACATATTTTGGTAATTTTACAACAAGGTCCCATCAGTTACTAACTAATGCATTAACTAACATTAAATCAAATTTATTTATAAAGTGCTTTATACAATACAGATTGTTTCAAAGCAGCTTCACAGTTACAAACAGGAGAATTACATTCTTCAAATATGACAAGCTCTAAAAAAGACAATAGTGTCATTATTCAGTTCAGTACTAAAACAAACAATGAGTGTTACTGTATTTATCAGTGCTGTCAAAGTGAGTAATCGCATCTAACATAATGTTTGTCAATATATATGTGTGTGTATATACATACACACTCACACACACTCACTCACACACTCACACTCTCACTCACACACACAAGCACTCACAGACACACACACACTCTCACACACACACTCCCACACTTGCACTCACACACACACATACTCACACAGACACTCTCACACACACTCACTCACATTCACACGCACTCACACACATGCACTCTCACATGCACACACTCTCACACACACTCACTCACTCACTCACTCACACACACACACTCACTCACTCACACACACACGCACTCTCACACATGCGCACTCACACACACACTCGCTCACACACACACACACACTCTCACTCTCACACACAAGCACTTACATACACATTCACACACACACACTCTCACACATGCGCACTCACACACACGCGCACACATGCACAGTCTCACACGCACTCACATACACACAAACGCACACACACTCACACACACAAGCACTCTCACACACACACTCACACTCTCACACACACACACGCACGCACTCACATACACTTACACAGACACTCACACACACTCTCACACACACTTACACTTACACACACGCGCACGCACGCACACACACGCACACTCACACACACTCACACACACACACTCACACACATACTCACACACACACACTCACACACACTCACACACACACACACACACACTCACACACACACACTCACACACACTCACACACACACTCACACACACACACTCACACACACACACACACACACACACACTCACACACACACACACACACACACACACTCTCACTCTCACACACAAGCACTTACATACACATTCACACACACACACTCTCACACATGCGCACTCACACACACGCGCACACATGCACAGTCTCACACGTACTCACATACACACACACGCACACACACTCACACACACACTCACACACACAAGCACTCTCACACACACACTCACACTCTCACACACACACACGCACGCACGCACTCACATACACTTACACAGACACTCTCACACACACTTACACTTACACACACGCGCACGCACACACACGCACACTCACACACACTCACACACACACACACACACACACACACACACTCACACACTCACACACACACACACACACACACACACACACACACACACACACACACTCACACACACACACACACTCACACACACACACTCACACACACACACACACACACACACTCACACACACACTCACACACACACTCACACACACACACTCACACACACTCACACAGAGAACAGTATTTTGCTGAGCAAGTTAAAATTAGTTAACACTGTAAACACTACAGACATTTGAAGGAAACTCTAGCGCCCCCCTGAGCCCTGGAGTTTAATATCGTCACATCTGTGTTTGTACTCGTGTCTAGAGTGTCCTTTCTGGAGTGATATTGTGCATGTTTTCTCGTCCTTCCTCTGTGTTGGCTTTGGGTTTTTACGTCGCTCTGATCCTGATTTTCCTTTGTGTTTAATGCCTCCCTCAAACAGTCCTGACAGATATATCACTCAGTGTTGAAATCAGACGCTGTATTTTAAGCTTCAGTGTGAAGCCACATCAAGAGCGAGTGATGAGCATGTGTTTGTGTGTTTTGTGTCTGCAGGTTTTATTTAATCAGTGGAGGAGTTCCCTTCATCATATGTGGCATCACAGCCGCCATCAACATGGAGAACTACGGCAGTGGAGAGCAGACGCCGGTGTAAGTGCAACTAAATCAATCTTACATGTTCTTTTACAAGTTTGAGTGACACTCTTTCACATTTCAGTCACTCAGAGTAACAAACTCCATACTAAATATGGACAAACTGCTCAAATCTGCATTGAATAATGTATGCATGCAGAGCCGTAATCACTAAAGACCTTCTTTCAGAATAATGCTTTTTTCAATGACTAATGCTTTTATTATGCGATGTTTCATCACATCCTTTTTGGTCCAAAAGTCTGAGACCACTAGTGAAGATCAGTGTTATTCAGTGTTGGGAAGGTTACTTTGGAAATTTAATATGTTACATATGACAAGTTACCATATTTAAAATGTAATAGTAACTATTTCACTTACTTTATTAAAGTAATGTAACTGATTACATTTGATTATTAAGATTAAGATCAATTAAGATTATAATAATTTAATTTTAAAGCACAGCCACCACAAAATCAGACATTGGCACCTCTTTTGACGACTTTGAGATCATTATGAGGTTAAATATAGATTTAAAATCATAACAAGAAATAGTTGATAGCATTTTAATAGTTGGCAAACATATATTGCACTGACCTGTTATATTTGCACCCTTTTCTGATTTCTGGATGAAATTCTTTTCAAATTTCCAACTCATTTTTATCACTCCTGGTGGCAACTCTCAGATAGGTTGTAGCCTAAAGCTTTCAGCTGCGATGTGGACTGATGTGATTGGCAGATGCTGCAAATTGAAACAAGAGAGCCAATCAAAAGCATCAGAATAGCATTGCTTTACTAAACGGCCTTTAAATGGCAGGAGGCATCGTGTACATCAAAAACAGGCAAAGCAACAAATTAATGTTATTCAACTAGTGCTGTCAATCGATTAAAAAACATTTTTCTGTGATTAATCACAATTAATCGCACCTAACATTAAAGTTTTTAATATATGTTTTATTGTATATTGTAATAAGTTCACATTTAATCTCCAAATTAATGTAGAAACAACATAAAGACAGTAGCCTATATTTTAAATATGTGATCTAACAGATAGGAAATATACAGAAATTGATTCACTTCACAGTCTTCACTGCATAAAGTATAAATTAAATATAGATGAATCTGTATTAAAGCTACAAAAGTTCAGTCAAGTGAGTGATTTTCTCTTTGTCTTGTATTCTTTGATTATAACATTAATGGCTGCTGTCACTTTAAGAGCTGCCGCACATGACGTGGATCTGACGCGTCAAATTTTCTCACAGCTCTTTACCGTCATTTAAAGGTGCTGTATGTAAGTTTTTCACTTTACTAAAGCATAAAAATACCATAATATGCTTGCAGATATGTAGGAAGTTGTAACATTACCAGTAAATTCCCGGTAATGTGCTCTGTGTGAATTACCGTTTTTTTGCACGTTCGAAGTCAGAACGCGCTGACGTAAGTCTGCATTGAGCCAATCATAAAGACGTGATTACTCCGCGCTGTGTACGGTAAGCTTTTTAATAGTTTTTCTATGTAAATATGCGCTGAATGATCATCTTTGACCGCTGCGCCACGTCTCGCAGTTTTTTCAATAGTCCCTTTCACACATACAGTCTAGAAAAAACTGCGTGTTGCTCTCGAGACCCAGCCTTCTTTTCCATTCATCAGCGCTGCGGCTCTGCAGTTGGATAATATTCATAGGCGTAAAGCAAAGGGGGGTCAGGACCCACCCCATCTGAGGGTTGCCCTCCCCTAAAAATATCATTAAAAACCACATTGTGTATTGTAAATAGTATAATGATAAATACTTAAAATCATTGTGTAAGTAGTAAAACAATACAAATGCAAACGGAGCAAAAAATCAAGTTTAGAAACATTTTGAGTCCCCCCTCTCTTGCCTCACAGTGGTTTGGTCCACCACGCACCTCACCTACACACACAAGTCTGTTGGGAGAGTACAAAGTTCTTCAGTATAGGGGTGTTCGATTCCAGGTTTTTTGGAGTCGACTCCGACTCCCGACTCCCACTGTAGGATTCCATCGACTCCATTTACTTTACATCAAAACATAAGACAAGATGGCAGTCGTTACACACTTAATTTATTTATTTACCCCCGACAAAAAGTCTTAAAATCCCCTTATTAAAACAACACACTTTTAGTGTGACTGTTCAAATTAGTCTAATTTAGCGATGACTTGATGAGTAGCTATCAATTGGCTGTTGCCAATACTCACAACCGGCGCAAGAATGTCTCTGAACAGATTCACGCCCACTTTTAGGGGAAAACAAACCGCCATACAGTATCGGATCGAGGAAGTGGATTAACCTTACAACATGCCAAAGAGTTGTTGTGTGGTTGGGTGCACCAATAATGTTTGTAAAAACACAAATTTTAAAGATCCATATCTTGCTGTTATGGAAATATCATGAATTACGAATCATGCTATCGAAAGCTAAGTCAGGCTAGTTGTATGGCTGGACAGAAAAGTGCACTCAGTACTCAGTATAAAGACATATTATATAAATTTAAAGATGTTTACTTTCAAAAACTAAGTAAAAATCATTCACTGGCTTACCTGGTGACTCGATGAGGTACGTGTAAATGTCTGGGTAAGACACTTCTGGCCACTGGGTGGGGTTGTTACACCAATTTGACGCGGGGAGAATGAAGGGACATGTTTTTTAAATTGACCAAATTAAGTGTGTGGATGTATCTTTCACGCTCCATGGCAGGCAGGGTGGACATATAATTACTTGACATGTTAAATCTTAGTGATTTCTTAAGTTACGCTTGCCGGCTGTGTACGGATGTTGTTTTGTGCCGCTATTTTGTATTGAAGTCTATGGGAAGTCTAGTTTATTTTCCCCTAAAAAGGGGCGGTAACAAAATTGACAGTTAAGTTCCCGGATGTGCCGGTAGTCCGTATACCTCTTTACGGTCATTTAAAGGTGCTATATGTAAGTTTTTTTTTACTAAAGCATAAAAATATCATAATATGCTTGCAGATATGTTGGAAACATTTCACCTACTTGTTTCTCAGAAAAGCAATGCTACAGCCAGTTATTCTACTTTGATAGTCTTGTCGTGCTTCAATGGTTTAATAGCCCTTGAACGAATGATAGCATGATCATATACTGTAACATATCCTAGCATTTTACAGAAAATATTGAGATGTAGACTAACCCCCTTTGTAATCGTTAACATTTTCATAAGTAACTGTAATTTAATTACACATTTTTTCTCAGTAACTGTAACGGATTACAGTTACATTTATTTTGTAATTAAATTACGTAATGCCGTTACATGTAACTAGTTACTCCCCAACACTGGTGTTATTTTAGTATTATTTACAATACCGTTCAAAATATTTTTTTAATGTTTTTGAAAGAAGTCACCAAGGCTGCATTTATCTGATCAAAAATACAGTAAAACAGTGAAATATTATTCCAATGTAAATCAGCTGTTCTCTATGTGAATATACTGTATAGTAAAGTGTAATTTATTCCTGTGATCAAAGCTGAATTTAATCAGAAGTTGTGCTCATCTTTTCTTCCCTATTGTGCCGTATATGTAGGGCGGGGCTTGATTTTGTCTATGGGGAATTGATTGGATGGTTGTGGTTTGCTATTGGTGGATCTCATGTGAGTGACAGGTTGCCCCGCCCTCGTCATCAGAGAAGAGAAGAGATGTCGCTGTTATTCTGATTCAAGATTATTAAAACAATAATGATGTGCACATAAAACACTGCAATACTGCATAAAAAATAAGCATTGTTAATTTTGATTTCATTGTGTTTGCAGCTGTTGGATGGCGTGGGAGCCCAGTCTAGGTGCGTTTTATGGTCCGGTGGCCTTCATCGTCCTGGTGACCTGCGTCTACTTCCTGTGCACCTTCATCCAGCTGCGCAAACACCCCGAGAGGAAGTACGAGCTGAAGGCCATGAGCGAGGAGCAGCAGCGGCTGGCTGACGTCCACCAGGGCGAGCCGGGAACGGACGGCGGTCAGTGTCACGGCGGCTGCCCGGGTCTGATCAACCCATCTATGCTGGCCAACGAGCACTCGTTCAAGGCTCAGCTGCGCACGGTCGCCTTCACGCTGTTTCTGTTCATCACCACGTGGACGTTCGGCGCTCTGGCGGTAACACAGGGTCACTTTCTGGATATGATCTTCAGCTGCCTGTACGGGGCGTTTTCCGTCACGCTCGGGTTGTTCGTACTCATTCACCACTGTGCAAAACGCGACGACGTGTGGCACTGCTGGTGCGCGTGCTGTCCTGGGCGACGCCCGAATAATAAGGCGTGTCACGCACACAGCCGGCCCAAAGTCAACGTGAATGGCGACATGCACAGCCACTGCCATTCAGACACGCTTTGTCCGGGGAAATCGATTCTGAGCCACTCGCACTGCGCCACGTGCCAGAATCACGTGACCTGCCTGACGCCGGTCTCGCCGTGCTGTGCCGCCCTGCACACGCAGCAGCTTCTGGAGGACGAAACCACCCCGCACGTGCTGCTCCACGCCGACCCGGAAGGATACCGCCCCGCCGTGCATCTGCACCGCTGCCTGAAGCCCGTCAGGACTAAAGCGAGGCGGCATCGGGAAAGGGAGCTGGCTTTTCGCATTCCCTCCGACGGCGCGAGCGCGCACAGCTCGCGCACCAACAGCCCGCACAGCCACATCTGCCACCTCGCTCACGACGTCTGCCACCACGAGGCGCTCGCGCTCTGCCACCACCACGTGTGCTGCGCCAAGGACGAGCTTGTGAGTCCGCCAGACACGGGCGAGCCCTTTCTGTGCGGCTGTGGGAAGACGCCGGAGGACGATCTCCATCACACCCACATCGAGTTGCACGCTCGCAGACAATCTCTGCCCAATCAGAACGGCATTCTCAAGGGGAGCGCGCTCTACCCCTCCGACGGCACGGGGAATATACGCACGGGACCCTGGAGAAACGAAACTACTGTGTAGTTCGAGGGCTCGACCCGACTCAAACCCCTAGGATTTAAGAAAGGAACTTTTTTTTGTAGCATCACAAGTTTCATTAGCTCTTTCCTGCATTCTTCATTGTACAGGATGTTTGCATCGGCTCCTCGGGTCGTACAAATGCAAGAGTAAAAGACCTGGGGCCTCGTTTATAAAGACGTGCGTAGAATGATCCTAAATGTGAAAGTTTGCCAAAACCACGACAGTTTACAAAATGTTTCTGTAGATTATTTATCAAGTTCTGTATGCACAAAAAATGTTCGGAAATGCATTCCCCTCTACAAATTGCAGTTTATCTTAAAGGTTTGTTTATATATATATGAAGTACAATGATACTGACTGTGAGCATAGGACAGTTTATGAAATCAATCAATCAATCAATCAATCAATCAGCTTTTATTGACCAAGTATGCCAAGAAATGTTCCTATAAACCATTTATAATGATCCATATGCAAAAAAATCCTTTTTTTTTTTTTTTACGTACTTTTTAGATTTTCACTTACAGTATATGTATTTATATACATGTATATGTATGTGTAAAAAGATCTTTTTCTGGAAATAACTATTAATTAATTCACTATCACAAATCAATTAAAATGTTGCTCATTTAAGTATATAAAAATATAAATGCTTATTATTTATATTCCCTATTTATATATATATATATATATATATATATTTATTACTCACACATATGTATATATATATATATATATATATATCAAACTTTTATACATTTTTTTTTATTTTCACACACACACACACACACACACAAAACATAAAACATAAAAAAGTTTGATATATATATATATTTTTTTAAGAATGATTAATAATTCATTAATTACAATGATTCTAACTGTGAGCATAGGACAGTTTATGAAAAAAAAAATTATGAAACAATTTATAATGGTCCATATGCAAAAAAAAAAAAAAAATTTATTTAAAAAAAATGTCACATGTATATATGCATGTGTATATATATATATATATATGTAAAAAAAACTTATAAATAATAATTTTTCAGGAAATAATTAATAGTTCTTAATTCATTTACACAAATCAAGTTAATATGTTGCTAATTTGAGCTTATAATAATATAAATGCTTATCATTATTGCCTATTTATCTTTACATTTTCATATTGTTGTATTATTTTAATTACTGATCAGTTTCTGCCTTTATAAATCCTGATTTGTCCCTCACGTTTGACATTGGATGAAATTTAATAATTTAAGATCAGTTCTCTCTGCGTTTGATAAACGAGGCCCCTGGTTTCACTTCTGCAGCATCAGATGTTCATTGGCCACGTTCACACTGCAGTTCAATCCGGAGTCACTTCTCTTACGGGAGTTTAATGTGGATCTTATTTCCAGAAGTGTGTTTCTGTGCAGCCCGTACAGGAGCGAACTGGTCGTCAGTCCCAAAAACTGCATTGTGTACGTGAACATTGTGTTACAAGCTGGTACATTTATCTCTACAGGTAACAAACATTGCCATTGTGTGTGTGTGTTCGTGTGTGTGTGTGTGTGTGTGTATGCAAACGCAACCGAGTTTATGTGATGAAAAGAAGCATTTCAAAGGATTTTGCCATATATTTATTTTCATAGATGTATTGAGAGTCCCTCGAATGTCTGAATTATTTCTGAGAAAAACTTCCAAATACATTAAAATTCACCAGCAATTTTAAACCACCCATAGTCCATTAGCTCAACATGTTTAATATATACTGTGAATATCAACTAGAGAAAACTTAGTAATACACAAAAAAGGCCTGCTTCTGTCTAACTTCTGTTCTGCCGTTGAAATGTGCAATGTAAACAGACAAAGAAGCTCCACTCCAAATCCTAGTGAGATGCTTGTCTATTTTTATGATTATTACAGTAGCGTCAGCTTAGAAACATGCTAATTCAGACTCTATTTTGTGAAAAATATTTAGTCCTAAATTTAAGATTTATCTATTTTTGAATTGCATATAAAATGTCCATGCATTTGGATCACACAGTTTTAACATAAACAAACTAATAAACGTAATCTGATGCATATTTGTCAGTCATACATAAATGAAGCAGGTCAGATTTCTGTATAGTATTAATAAACTCAATGTGTTTTAAATACACAATAACCAGGTTTATATATTTATCATCAATAAATCCAATTTGTTTCGATCTCATACATTTTACCTAATTGAATATTGCTTGTCAATGCACAGATTTATTCTGATTCTAAGCAATTTAAATAAATGCATTGTGAAAATATGATTATTTAAATAAAGGCAAAAGCATAGTTAATAATAATTTACGCCATGTTTTTTATTACAGAAATATGACCTGTTTAATTAAGAGAGTGAATAAAATGCAGTGTGGAATAAAAGCTAATAAAACACTTCTCAGAAACAAGGATTTATCCAACCCTGTTTAAAATAAGCCTATGCTGCCATCTTGTGGTTATACTCAACATTACATTTGTTTTTATTTCCTGTCCTCAAACAGAGCACTAATCTGCTTATTTTTAAGTTAAACATACTACATTATTGTATGACTGACAGATATGCATCACATTAAGTTTATTAGTTTGTGTTAAAACTGCGGGTAACACTGAAAGCCTTTATGTATAATATTATAATGCATCTAAATGTAACCAAAGTTATATATATATGCATATTTCTTGTCAAATCTGAAATTGTTTGTTTGTCGTGTGTTTTAATGCGTTATAATTTCTAAAGGTGTGTTTAATGAATAGATGCGTATTATAACTGTGGTTACAATTATTCATTATGAGGTGCATTACAAGGCATAATTAATGCATTACATTTTTGGTAATGCATGATATATAAAGGCATTAAGTAAAGTGTTAATCCAAATTTCATATGCAATACAAATCCATAAATCTTGAAGTGTGGAGTGTGTCAGATGCGTCACTCGTGAGGTTTGAGGCGGCGAAGCGGCTCACTGGGTTCTGGAACGGAGCGAGAGCGTCTCTCTAGTTGTTCTATTACAGATCTGTGCTGATTCTTTACTGTTTCTATGGTGAATCACTGTTCTGTCGTCAAGGAGACGTTGTTTGTGCAAGAACATCATCTAGAGGGAAAAATGCTTGTGCTTGATTGGTGAACAGTGGCTGTAGCAGCCCAGGTCTGCTTAACATCTCAAACTGATGCGCTTCTGAAGGAAACGAGCGATCTAGAGCTCATTCACACACAAACATCACGCTTTCTGAGCATCTGATGTCTGTGTAGTCGCCTCATGTGTTTACAAAATAATTACATTCAGAGATGAGAGTAAATCTTAGTAAATCAGCCAAGAACATTTCCTGGTCATATTTCTATGGGAGTTTGTTTCCGCCGCTGAATAAATAATAAATAAGAAAGGTGATTGCGATTTTTTTTTTTTTAAATCTCACAATGCTGACGTTTTTCTTGCAATTGCGAATTTTTATCTTGCAATTCTTTTTTTTTTATTTGCAATTGCGAGTTTCTCACAATTTGGACTTTTTTTCTCACAATTCAGTTTTTTAGCAATTGCGACTTTTTCTCGCAATTCTGATTTTTATTTTTCTCGCGATTCTGAATTTGTTCACATTTGCAATTTTCTCACAATTCTGACTTTTTTTCTTGCAATTGCGAGTTTTTATCTCACAATTTTGACTTTTTTCTCACATTTCAGGGGTTTTTTTTGCAATTGCGAGTTTTTATCACAATTCAGAATTTTTTTACTTACATTTGCGAGTTTTTATCTGGCAATTCTGGGTTTTTTTGCGTTTTTTTCTCACAATTCTGACTTTTTTTCTTGCAATTTAAATTTTTTTTCCAGTTGCGAGCTTCTCACTATTCAGACTTTTTTACTTGCAATCGCGAGTTTTTATTTGGCAAATCTGTTTTTTTTTTGCATTTGTGAGTTTTTTCCCACAATTCAGACTTTTATCTCACAATTGCCAGTTTCTGCCACAATTCTGAGAAAAAAAAGCCAATTGCAGAATATAAGCTCGCACTTGCAAGAAAGTCAGAATTATAAGATATAAACTCGCAATTCTGAGAAAAAATATCCGAATTGTGAGATGAAAAGTCACAATTACCTATTTTATTTTCTTTATTCCATGGCAGAAACAAACTTCGATATATTTCCGCCCAAAATCAAAAGAAAAATCATTAAAGTTATTATATTTCAAAAATATTTTTAAAAATTATATTAGAAAAAATTATATTTTCATTAAAGAAAATTAAACCTATTTTAGGACTGTTTTAAGATGTATTCTTTTTATTTATTATAATTTATTTTTATTTTATTATATATTTTTGCATTGTGATGGGGTAAATGTGTTTAACTGCCATGACATGACTTTTTTTTGCTTTATGAATTTAAATGTGACCTGGACATGTTTTTTGAGATTCTCCATTTTACTAAGTTTGACTTCAGAGTATCGAATGGAAAAGTTTCGTCTTGAGGAAGAGCCACAGGTTGAGCAGTATTTAATGCACCGTTTGACAGAGAAGCAGAAAAGAGGGTTTAATTTCACGCTGAAGTGCTGCGCTCTGATTGGCTGTCCTGGTTTCGGCCGGGTTAATGCCGCCAATCAGATGTTTTATTTTCTGTCCGTGTGTTTCCATGCACCACAGATTGAGATAATAAATGATGAAAGATATTTAAATGAAGAGATGCGTGTGGAAGTGGAAGATTTTTATGATGCTTTATTGCTCAGTATCTGAGTTGAGACGTTTGATTTGTACAGTATGTTTGTTTTAATGCATCTGTCCATCTGTGTTACGGCACGATTGTGGATTTACACTGTGAGATTTGCTGTCAGTGACTTCAGAAGCTGCTGTTATGAGAGAGAAACTACAATTATAACTCAATCCTCTAGAACTGGATGTCTGCACTCCTTTCATTTTTAATACTTCAAATATCAGATTACAGTGGGGAGAACAAGTATTTGATACACTGCCGATTTTGCAGGTTTGCCCACTTACAAAGCATGTAGAAGTCTGTAATTTTTATCATAGGTACACTTCAACTGTGAGAGACGGAATCTAAAACAAAAATCCAGAAAATCACATTGTATGATTTTTAAGTAATTAATTTATATTTTATTGCATGACATAAGTATTTGATACATCAGAAAAGCAGAACTTAATATTTGGTACAGAAACCTTTGTTTCTACATGCTTTGTAAGTGGGAAAACCTGCAAAATTGGCAGTGTATCAAACTTGTTCTCCCCACTGTATGGACTGTATTCAGGTCAAGGGGTTACATTATCTTAAAGTTATAGTTTATGTCTATACATTTCCAAAAAATGTCCAATATTTCATCAGCTGAACGTTTGACATTTCTCTGTCCCTTAAGCTTCATTTTCATATCCTTCACATGGTGTCTACCATGAATAATGTCCATAATTAAGAGTTAAATTATGCTCTGTGATGTCTAACTTGTGGCCAGAATATAGTTTGATCTGCTCTGAAGTAAGAACATAATCCATATCTATAATTAAGCAGCATAACTGCTTCATATTTTTGTGGAAACCATGATACACTACCATGCAAATGTTGGATTAATTAATAAATAGGAATGTGATAAATTGGGACATTTATAATGTTACAAAAGATTCTATTATTTCAAATAAATGCTGTTCTTTTGAACTTTCTATTCATCAAAGAATCCTGAGAAATAAAATATATCAAAACAGCACGAATGTTTTCAACATTGATAATAATCATAAATGTTTGTTGATCATCAAATCCTCATATTAGATTGATTTGTGAAGGATCATGTGACACTGAAGACTGGAGTAATGATGATAAATTCAGCTTTGATCACAGGAATAAATTACACTTTACTATATATTCACATAGAAAACAGCTGCTTTACACTGGAGGAATATTTCACAATTTTTACTGTATTTATGATCAAATAAACAGTCTTGGTGAGCAGAAGAGACCGTTCAAAAATATAAAAAATGTCATTGTTTCAAACTTTTGTGTAGTCACAAAAACATTGAATTTTAAGATTTTAAAGGGTTTTTCTGCCAAAAAGTGTGTTTTAATCAGGTTTGTGGAGATGCAAATGAAGATGCGATGGAGGAGAAAGCAAATACTCTCATGTGAGTAAAGGATGACGGACGTGTATCTCCATAAATGTATTTTCCACCATATAATGCAGGTATTTAGCAGTTGTGTGCGTTTTCAGACTCACTCCAGGAGATCATGCTCGCGTCTCAAATCTCGCTCTCTTTGACAGGCATGAAATCCCTGAATGCGTTTAATATATTCAGGGGTCTGAACACAAAACCCCAAAATAGATCAATCTCCTGCCAAATACAAACTTTTCCAGGCAGAGAGACGGAGAGACAGACGCAGGATGAGTCAGTGTTGTGTGTAATTAGCTTTTATTTAATTAAAAAGGTCTTGAAAGGTTGGACTGTGTGTCCGAGACTCGTGAAGGTGAGTGTGAAGAACTGAGGAAAGAGTTTAGAGCTGCTGCTTCACATCATGAGGATGAGGATAATGATCTCCAGACCTTGTTCATCATGATTAGCAGTGCAATATAATCCTGTATGTTTTTAAAAATGTGCTTGAGTTGGAGAGGTCATGGGTGGCCAAGGCTCATTGATGCACGTGGGGAGCGAAGGCTGGCCCATGTGGTCCGATCAAACAGACGAGCTACTGGAGCTCAAATTGCTCAAGAAGTTAATGCTGGTTCTGATAGAAAGGTGTCAGAATACACAGTGCATCTCAGTTTGTTGCGTATGGGGCGGCATAGCCGCAGACCAGTCAGGGTGTCCA
>CM077179.1:40425576-40430576 GCA_039654105.1 Coreius guichenoti | reverse complement strand
GTATTGACAGCAGCACGAGCTCTTGGCTTCACTGAAACCCCCAGAGAAGAGTTTCCTCCTCCAGTCTCTGATGCTGCTCTGGCAGTAAATCATCTGTAGATCCCCAGTAATCGTGTTTTATGTTGTTGTCATGCTGTAAGTGTTTATGCAGTGAAGGTCAGAGGACAGTAGTGTGTCGTGAGCAGAGGGCATGACTGAATTACTCTTGCATTATGTTGGGATGGCTCGGGTCCAGTGCTGTAATTCAGCGTGAGATTATCTGACCGTCCGCAGGCTCACGTGATCTTCTCAATGCCAATCCGGCGCTGAGGGCTTTCGTAGGTGTTTATTTCTGTCGTCTCCAGGATGGATATTTTGGGAGAATTTGATTCACGTCCAATTTGCATTCTGAAGCTGCGAGGCGCCTTAAGGGAGACGGAGGAAAATGTGCTTATTTTGTTGATGGAAATTCCTGCAAGAGCTGCTATGAGGTCATTTTTAATATTTATTTTAAGTCTGGTAATTGAAATAAAGGTGAAATAAAATATGAATATTATCATAATCTAATCTAAATATTCTTTAAAAAAAAATACAAACGCATGTAATAAAATGACTAACAAAGTATATACATCATTCGTTATCAAAAACTAAAAATAAAACTAGCCTATTAAAAATTGGTATTTTTTTTTATTTTGGTAATTGAAATAAATCTGAAATAAAATATGAAAATAAGATGGAAAAACTAGAAAAATTAGAAATGTTGAGTGATTTTAGTTGAAGTACTGTAATTATTCAAACTAAAACTGAAATAAAAATAAATGAAAACTAAATAGAAATATTATTTTCAAAAACAATAAATATTAAATAATAATACTAAAAATATGATTAAAATATGTCATGTCATTTTTAATATTTATTTTAAGTCTGTTAATTGAAATAAAGGTGAAATAAAATATGAATATTAGATGAAAAACTTAAACACCTTGAGAGGAAAATTAGAAATGTTGAGTAATTTTAGCTGAAGTGCTATAACTGCTAAAAATAAATGAAAGCTAAATAGAAATATTCTTTTAAAAATGCAAAAGCATGTAATAAAATGGCTAACCAAGTATATACATCGTTATCAAAAAGCAACTCATCAGGCCTTTTGACTTTAAACAGGAAAGTATTATGCAAGTCATTTCGTTTCACCTTTTTGCCATTAAGAGTTCTTTACGACTGAGTCCAGAACCCTAGAGTTCCAAATAGAACCCCATAGTGATGATGTCATAGTTACCAAAGTTTCAGCATGACTGGTTTGAATTAGTTTTCTGCCTTTATTTATGCTGTTGTTGATATTGAGGGCTCATCTTTTTACATAAGCATTTATTAATCATCAGAGTTGTGTGTTAATCGCTGCTATAGAGTTACTAAGGCTGTGTTTATTCACAACTCTTGAATTCAAGTTTGAATAAATGCAGGTGAGAGCACATCATTATTGTTTTAATAATCTTGAATCTAGAATCCCTCTTGCAGCGACATCTCTTCTCTTCTCTGATGACGAGGGCGGGGCAACCTGTCACTCACATGAGATCAGCCAATAGCAAACCACAGCCATCCAATCAATTCCCCACAGACAAAATCAAGCCCCGCCCTACATTTGTTCTTGTTTGAGAAGCGTTTCACTCGGATATACACTATATTGCAAAAGTGTTGGGACGCCTGCCTTTACATGCACATGAACTTTAATGACATCCCATTCTTAATCCGTAGGGTTTAATATGGAGTTGGCCCACCCTTTGCAGCTCTAACAGCTTCAACTCTTTTGGGAAGGTTTAGGAGTGTGTTTATGGGAATTTTTGACCATTCTTCTAGAAGTGCATTTGTGAGGTCAGGCACTGATGTTGGACGAGAAGGCCTGGCTCTCAGTCTCCGCTCTAATTCATCCCAAAGGTGTTCTATCGGGTTGAGGTCAGGACTCAAGTTCCTCCACACCAAACTCGCTCATCCATGTCTTTATGGACCGACGCTTTGTGCACTGGTGCGCAGTCATGTTGGAACAGGAAGGGGCCGTCCCCAAACTGTTCCCACAAAGTTGGGAGCATGAAATTGTCCAAAATGTCTTGGTATGCTGAAGCATTAAGAGTTCCTTTCACTGGAACTAAGGGGCCAAGCCCAACCCCTGAAAAACAACCCCACACCATAATCCTCCCCCCACCAAACTTTACACTTGGCACAATGCAGTCAGGCAAGTCCTGTTCTCCTGGCAACCGCCAAACCCAGACTCGTCCATAGGATTTCCAGACAGAGAAGCGTGATTGGTCACTCCAGAGAACACGTCTCCACTGCTCTAGAGTCCAGTGGCGGCGTGCTTTAAATGTCAGGAATGGACTTATTGCACAGGTGGCAACCTATCACGGTACCACGCTTGAGTTCACTGAGCTCCTGAGAGCGACCCATTCTTTCACAAATGTTTGTAGAAGCGTCTGCATGCCTAGTGCTTGATTTATACACCTGTGGCCATGAAGTGATTGAACACCTGAATTCAATGATTTGGAGGGGCGTCCCAATACTTTTGGCAATATAGTGTATGTCACTATAGGGAAGAAACGACTTCAGTTGCATGCTGACTTTAATCATATGACTCCAGAATGATTTGTATTGAATTGTTTTACAATGTATGCTTTTCTTGTATGCATTTATTCTACAATAAAAAGGCAGAATAGTGTTTTTTGGTAATCTATTCCTGAAGGAATGGCTCCACTCATATCTGCCTCCTCTCTTGCTGTGTTAACCCGAAGGCCAGACACAGGTCAGCGTTTTCAGTGTTTGTTAACATTGGTCTTCAGCCTCGGGGAGAGTCGGAGAAAGACGCGGGTCAGAGCGGGTCACATCTGCTGCTGTCACCAATCAGTGTGTGAAACCAAAACACACAGATGCCAGAGAGAGAGAGAGAAAAGCGCTCTGTCACAGTGAGTCACCGTCTAAATGAGTGTTACATCACCTCTGCAAGACACACTGTGAAAAAAAGATTTTTTTTTTGTTTTGTTAAAAAGATTTTTTAATGTTTTTGAGTCTCTTCTGCTCGCCAAGGCTGCATTTATTTGTTCAAAAATACAGTAAAAATTGTGAAATATTACTCCAGTGTAAATCAGCTGTTCTCTATGTGAATATATAGTAATGATTTGTGAAGGATCATGTGACACTGAAGACTGGAGTAATGATGATAAATTCAGCTTTGATCACAGGAATAAATTACACTTTACTATATATTCACATAGAGAACAGCTGATTTACACTGGAGGAATATTTCACAATTTTTACTGTAGTTTTGAACAAATAAACACAGCCTTGGTGAGTAGAAGAGACTTCAGAAAATCTTAATTATTTACTGTATTATACTGTATATTCTGCCTGAAGGTGTTCATATAGTTTGATTATTATTGCACTTTACATTAACTAATTATATTCTGTGCTGAATTATTATTATTATAACCCAAGGCCAATTGCTGAGATCATATGTGATTTTATGCTTTACAAACTTAAACACTTTTACTTGCATTACGTGCAGATTGTGTAAAAATGTTCAAATCAAATCAAATCAAATTAAAATCACCTTTATTTATATAGCGCTTTTTACAATGGCAATTGTTTCAAAGCAGCTTCACAGTGGTAACAGGAAAATAATGCAACGGAATTTGATTCGGCGCTGGTGAAAATGGTGATGTCATCAGCTCATTTCAATTATCATATAGTGTCAATGCGGGCGGATCAGTAATATAGTTGAAATTTAAGTGTCCCCAACTGAGCAAGCCAAAAGCCAAAGGCGACGGTGGCAAGGAACCAAAACTCCTTCAGGGCCAGAATGGAGAAAAAAAACCTTGGGAGAAACCAGGCTCAGTCGGGGTGCCAGTTCTCCTCTGGCCGACGAACAAATAGTGTATGATTATGATTCTGGCACATTACAGGTCAGAAGTCATATTAGATCAATAGATATTCATAGGATTATTCGAAAGATTGGAGTCGTCACGCCGGGGACGGGTTTAATGAGGATGTCGTGTCAATGCGGCATTTACAGGGGGGAGTTTAATTGACACGGTCTCTACAGACACTTCAGGGATGTGGTCGTCATGTCCAGGCTAAGGTCCACCATCTGGTCCGGATACGGCCCGGATCCGGCCGACTGCAGTAAACCTCGGGATAAACAGAGAGACTAACATTAGCGTAGATGCCATTCTTCTTATGATGTAACGAGTACATCAGGTGTTATGGGAAGTGTTCCCGGTTCCGGCTGACCTAGTTAATGCAGCCTAAAACAATAATTTAACTGATTTGAATAATAGAAATTAAAAATGTTTTATGTGTATGCCATAGTAAAGAGATGTGTTTTTAGTCTAGATTTAAACTGACAGAGTGTGTCTGCTTCCCGAACAATGCTAGGAAGACTGTTCCAGAGTTTAGGTGCTAAATAGGAAAAGGATCGACCGCCTGCAGTTGATTTTGATATTCTAGGTATTATCAACTGGCCAGAATTCTGAGACCGCAATAGACGTGATGGAGTATAATGCGTTAAGAGCTCGCTCAAGTACTGGGGAGCTAAACCATTTAGTGCTTTGTAAGTAATCAGCAAGATTTTAAAATGTATACGATGTTTAATAGGGAGCCAATGCAGTGTTGCCAGAACCAGGCTAATATGGTCATACTTCCTGGTTCTAGTAAGAACTCGAGCTGCTGCGTTTTG
Organism: Coreius guichenoti; assembly: GCA_039654105.1. NCBI lineage: Eukaryota > Metazoa > Chordata > Actinopteri > Cypriniformes > Gobionidae > Coreius > Coreius guichenoti. Next base: position 40,425,877 of record CM077179.1, on the reverse strand, counting down.
GACCAGCTGCAGTTTATTTATTAAGCGAGCAGGGCAACCACCCAGTAGAGCATTACAATAATCTAGCCTTGAGGTCATGAACGCATGAACTAACTGTTCAGCATTTTGCATTGAAAGCATGTGCCGTAATTTAGATATATTTTTAAGATGGTAGAATGCAGTTTTACAGATGCTAGAAACATGGCTTTCACTAGAAATTTTACGAACATTGTTTTAGATTGTAATCTGACATTCCCACTGTAATGTTCTAATATTCCCACAGGAACTGTTCCTTACGTTCAACAAATCGTGTATATAAATA
>CM077179.1:40373076-40420576 GCA_039654105.1 Coreius guichenoti | reverse complement strand
TCCAACATGACTGCGCACCAGTGCACAAAGCAAGGTCCATAAAGACATGATGAGCGAGTTTGGTGTGGAGGAACTTGACTGGCCTGCACAGAGTCCTGACCTCAACCCGACAGAACACCTTTGGGATGATTTAGAGCGGAGACTGCGAGCCAGGCCTTCTCGTCCAACATCAGTGCCTGACCTCACAAATGCGCTTCTAGAAGAATGGTCAAAAATTCCCATAAACACACTCCTAAACCTTGTGGAAAGCCTTCCCAGAAGAGTTGAAGTTGTTAGAGCTGAAAAGGGTGGGCCAACTCCATATTAAAGGGGTCATGAACTGCATTGTTTTATTGTTTTATGATGTTTCCTGGGGTGCACTTATAATGTTAGAATGCTTTTTACATCAAAAATTGTCATAATTTATAAATAAAAGGCACTTTTCCTGCCCTGATTTTAGCCTCTGGTTTGAACACTCTGTTTTAAGGGGCGTGTCTGCTGTGAGACTTCAGTGTAAACGCCCACTGCTGTGATTGGCTAACGTCTTTCCATTTGAAATAGCTAAGTATTACTCTCTTTTAGCGCGTTTTTACTATTACAGCTCTCATGGTTAACTAATCGTGAAAAGTATTGCATTACATTTACATCTATAGCATTATATTTAGATCTATGGCATTATATTTAGATCTATAGCATTATATTTAGATCTATAGCATTATATTTAGATCTATGGCATTATATTTAGATCTATAGCATTATATTTAGATCTATAGCATTATATTTAGATCGTGGCATGAAAGGTTGCAGTGATGAGCATTGTAGCCGATCACAGACATGTTGAGCGCATGAAAGCAGTGATCTCGTCATTGCAACTCAGTTTCTGTACACTAATGAATGCTTTCATCTTCACTAACAGTGCAAACGTGATATACTTAAGAGATTCGTTGAATAAAACGGGAGTCACTGATAAACTCTCGCCGTTTGATTGACAGCTCCAGCGCGCGCTGCTCCAACGATTGCAAAGGGAGCTTTCTTTGATCGCTTTCTTTATAGAATTGAATCACCGTTAAATAACAGATTATTTTCATCCTACTAAGAGAAACAACACAAGTTGACGTTTAGTCACTGGTTTGATTTACTGACACACAGACAAAGAACATCTGACTGTACATGAATCATTATTTCAGATCAGGCATTAGAATTAACACAGTTACTTACATGTTGCATTACTGTCGAGCCCAGGCACTGCACAGTATTTTGTAATCCTCAACGGCATGTTTATTGCTTGGTAGCTCGATCTGGTTTAACACCATGTAGGCCTATGTTACTTAGGCTACCTATTCTACTGCATGTCATGCGTGAATCGGTGGGCGGGGCTAAACAGGCAGTGATGAAGTAGGCGTTGATCTTCTTCTGCAGAGGCGGTGCTTGCCTCCCTTTGACGTCATAGATCCCCACTTTGAAAAACCTGTGGTTTGCTGGGCCTGGTGTCAATAAAAGCTTTTATTGGACTAACAAGGAAGTTTTCAGTTCTGAAATTTACAGGATATTCTTATAGTATGATGACCTCTTATATGTCAAAAGCTCAAGGAAAATTTGATTTCTCAGTTCATGACCCCTTTAAACCTTACGGATTAAGAATGGGATGTCATTAAAGTTCCTGTGCATGTAAAGGCAGGCGTCCCAAAACTTTTGCCAATATAATGTGTGTGTATATATATATATATATATATTACATAATTTATATTTACTTAATAAATATATTATTATTTATTTGTTTATTTACTTCATTTTTTTGTTTATTTTAATCTGTTTATTTATTTATCTATTTTAAATAATTTTTTTTAAATATATACATATTTGTAAAAAAAAAAAAAATTTAAATCCACAAATCCCTGTCTTGGGATATTTGGATGTTCACTGTGAAGTTTAATGGAAAATCCAAATGTGCCTTTTCTAGTTAAACACGGTCCTGATGTTAAAAGAGGCACAAAAGACATTTGTTAAACCATCTGAAGGCTCTTTTTACAGACTATGACATCATCACTTAGATGATGGATCAGTGATTTATTGAATCAGATCCCTCTCTGAACCAACAGAATATGTATTTGCCATTTATTATGCAGATTATGCAGTGACCCAAAAGTCTTCTTGTAGAAAGCCCCCTTAAGACTCCAATCTGTCCAAAGCATGCCTTGGTTTTATAGTCATGTTTGATCATTTCCTTATGAAGGATAGAACACACAAAAAATGAGTATGCATGGAGTTTTGTTTGCGTAAACACATTAGCAACTTCTAACCCAAATGGAGAGGAAAACACAGTAAAGACCCAGCTGTCCTTCACACATCTGCCAAACACACATTCCCCATGAATGCATTCAGGAAATTGAGCACAATGATGACTCTAGTGACATCATAACGGAACTTAGAGGGTGTTACAATCTGTCTTTTGTAATCTGTGGAGTATTCCATTGGAATGAATGGGTTGCTATGGAGACCTTGGAATTTTGTACTGTATGTGTGTGTGTTTACACTACCGGTCAAAAGTTTGGAATAATTAAAATTTTTTAAACATGTTTTTTAAAAAAAAGTTTCTGGCTGCATTTATTTGATCAAAATACAGTAAAAACAGTGAAATATTATTAGAATTTAAAATAAGTTTTCTATGTGAATATATTTTAATATGTAATTTATTCCTGTGAATTTATTCCACAGAAAATATGAAGCAGCATGACTGTTTTCAACATTGATAATAATCATAAATGTTTGTTGATCATCAAATCATCATATGAGAATGATTTGTGAAGGATCATGTGACACTGAAGACTGGAGTAATGATGATAAATTCATCTTTGATCACAGGAATAAATTACACTTTACTATATATTCACATAGAAAACAGCTGATTTACACTGGAGTAATATTTCACAATTTTTACTTTATTTTTGATCAAATAAATTCAGCTTTGATCACAGGAATAAATTACACTTTACTATATATTCACATAGAAAACAGCTGATTTACACTGGAGTAATATTTCACTATTTTACTGTTTTTTGATCAAATAAATTCAGCTTTGATCACAGGAATAAATTACACTTTACTATATATTCACATAGAAAATTGGTATTTTAAAGTGTAATAATATTTCACAATTTTTACTGTAGTTTTGATCGAATAAATGCAACCTTGGTGAGCATATGAGACTTTTAAAAACATTTTTAAAAATATTAAAAACAGTGAAATATTATTATAATTTAAAATGACTGTTTTGTATTTGAATACATTTTAAAGGGTAAGTTATTCTTGTGATGCAAAGCTGAAATATATATATTTAACAGTAATTGTCTATGATTTTTGAAGGATCATGCGACTGAAAAATGCTGAAAATTCAGCTTTGATCACAGGAATAAATTACACTTTACTATATATTCACATAGAGAACAGCTGTTTTACACTGGAGTAATATTTCACTGTTTTACTGTTTTTTTTATCAAATAAACAGCTTTGGTGAGCAGAAGAGACTTAATTATTCCAAACTTTTAGCAGTGTGAGTGTGTGTATGTATTTGTGTTCATGTATGTTTGACTCACTAGTACTTCACTAGTTTTAGAGACTTTTGAACCCCACTGCACTGCACGTGTCTCTATATCATGCATGCACTCAATATTTCCTCTCTGTCCTCAGGAGAATGTTTCTCTGGCTGATGTTCTATGTCTGAGGGACAGCGGGCTGTCGGAGCAGGAGTTGTGGGCGGTGTGTGTGGAGTGTGTGCGCTCTCTACAGAGCATCGCCCTCTCTCCGCTCTTTCACACCCTCTGCGTAACGCCCGACACGCTGGCCTTCAACGCTCACGGCAACGTGTGTTTCATGGAACAGCTCAACGGTGAGTCATCGCCTTCATGAGTCAAGCGTTTGCCTGGCTTTATTGAAATATTGCTTTTAATGCACATCTCTAGAAATGGATGGTTTTGACAGACGTGTCTTCATAAAGCTGGAAGAGTGTGATTTTATTCATGTGCATTTCACATGTGTTGGTGTATTTCAGTGCTATTGTGCAGTCGGATAATGGGGGCATTCATTTGCATAATAATTAACAGATACGACACCCTCCCACGAGTGTGGAATTTCTACCGTAAAGCATTATTAATATGCATTTTGTGACTGTCTAAAACCTCTGAGATAAGAGAGACCACAGAGAGTCAGGATCATGTTAAGATAAAACAGTGTAAAAAATGCTAGAGTAAAAATGCTGTTAAACTGTTACTTTAACAAAATTGTTTAACATTTGGTAACACTTTACAATAAGGTTCCATTTGTTAACATTATTTAACTACATTAGTTAACGTGAACTAACAACAAAACATATTCTGGAGCAATTATTATTTTAGTTAGCGTTAATTTGCTAATACATTGTTATTAATACACCAGAGCTAACATGAACTAACAATGAACGTTGTATTTTTTGACTAACTAAACTTAACTAAGATTTATAAATACTGTAACAAATGTATAGCTCATTGTTAGGTAATGCCTTAACTAATGGGAGCTTATTGTAATGTAATACCTGTAATTTTACTAGAAATTACTGTCAAATGTATGGTTTTAGCAAGTAAAAACTATGAATTACGATGTAATTTACTGTAAAAAACAGTAAAAGGACATACCCAGAAGTCTCTGCGAACAAATGTACTGCTCATTGCTAGTTAATTGCACTGCTCATTAGCTCATTGCTAATGTTAATTAATGCCTTAACTAATGTTAAATAATGGGACCTTAAAGTGTTAAATGTAATTTTACTGGAAAATTACTGGAAAATGTATGGTTTTTGCAAGTAAAAGCTACAAGTTACCATACTAAAAAAACAGTAAAAGGACATTTCCAGACGTCCCTGCGAATAAATGTACTGCTCATTGCTAGTTAATGTTAATTAATGCCTTAACCAATTTTAACTAATAAGACCTTAGTGTAAAGAGTTTACTGTAATTTTACTGTAAAATGCTGTCAAATTTATGGTTTTGGCAAGTAAAAAACTATGAATTACGATTTAATTTACTGTAAAAAAAAAAACAGTAAAAGGACATACCCAGAAGTCCCTGCGAACAAATGTACTGCTCATTGCTAGTTAATGTTAATTAATTTCTTAACTAATGTTAACTAATGGGACCTTAAGAGTTAACTGTAATTTTACTGTAATGGTTTTGGCAGGTAAAAATTATGAATTACCATATAATTTACTGTAAAAAAAAAAAAAAACAGTAAAAAGACAATCCCTGAAGTCCCTGCGAACAAATATACCGCTCATTGCTAGTTAATGTTAATTAATGCCTTAACTAATGGGACCTTTTTGTAAAGAGTTAACTGTAATTTTACTGTAAAATACTGTCAAATTTGTTTTTTGCAAGTGAAAGCTACGAATTACAATATAATTTACTGTGAAAAACAGTAAAAGGACATTCCCAGAAGTCCCTGCCAACAAATGTACTGCTCATTGCTAGTTAATGTTAATTCATTTCTTAACTAATATTAACAAGTGGGACCTTAGTTTAAAGAGTAAACCGTAATTTAACTGTAAAATATTGACAAATGTATGGTTTTTGCAAGTAAAAACTATGAATTACCATATCATTTACTGTAAAAAAAAAAAAAAACAGTAAAATGACATTTCCAGAAGTCCCTGCGAACAAATGTACTGCTCATTGCTAGTTAATGTTAATTAATTTCTTAACTAATGTTAACTAATGGGACCTTAAGAGTTAACTGTAATTTTACTGTAATGGTTTTGGCAGGTAAAAATTATGAATTACCATATAATTTACTGTATAAAAACAGTAAAAGGACATTCCCAGAAGTCCCTGCGAACAAATATACCGCTCATTGCTAGTTAATGTTAATTAATGCCTTAACTAATGTTAACTAATGAGACCTTAGTGTAAAGAGTTAACTGTAATTTTACTGTAAAATACCGTCAAATTTATGGTTTTTGCATGTAAAAGCTACGAGTTACCATATAATTTACTGTAAAAAACAGATGATTATATTTTATATGGTTTTGTTTCTTCTTATTTTTGTTATCAGTAATGTACATTAGGGTGTTTTGTCTTACAAGTTGTAAAATAAACCAGCACAAATATGCCATCCCTTAATACCTGTAACATCAGGTCTCTGGATACTGGAGGAGAAGATATAAATGAGAACCACATACACACTGGTTTTATCCTCTAGTCCTGTTATCAGCCTGAATGTCATTCTCAAAGGCCACTCCGTAAACTTTCTAAATATACCAGTGAGTTCCTCTGCCCGAGTAGTTTCTGGAGGATCTGACACATTCAGGAGAAGAAAGCCTGACCTATTTAACGGATCCAAACTCTGCAGAAGAGTCTGGAGGAGAGTGTCTCTTCTCACCGTGCCCTAGTTAGACAGCGAGACGCTGCAGCAGAAAGCTCCTCTGTGACTTACACACTTATTCACACTTTCTTTTATTGATGAAGGGAATATAATTACACATCACAGCCGGAGCTTTCATACTGTGGGTTTTTACGCATTTTGACCCATATGACTTCTCTTTTTGAGATCGTTTTATTGGTTAAGTGAATTATAACTATTATTAGCGCTCCTAAAATCAGATTAAACACCTAACATTAAATATTAAACATCAGTGTGTTTTTTTATGAGAGTGTACTGCTATTTTAAAGTGCCCATATTATGTTTTTTTGGATATTTCCCTTTCATGTAGTGTGTAATGAAGCTGTTTGTGAATGTAAAAGGTCTACAAAGTTTCAAAGAACAAAGTGCAGATAAATAAAGTTTTTGTCTCCTAAAATAAGAAGCGATTCTGAACTGAAACGAGTCGTCAGTAATTCCAGTCTCACTAGGTTTGTAACTAATTTGCATAATGCCGCCCTCTGGTCTTGACTAGCTGAACAGCGTCTCTTTGCCCCGCCCTCACACACTGTAGTTGTATCTGAGACTGGAAGAGTTTGGTTGGTGTTGTTCATTTGGAGAAGAAGCTGTTTTCTGCTGAGATTGATACGGTAAAACCCACGCCATCGGTACTGTTCGTATCACTGTGTGTCAAGAGCTGAGATTCAGATATGATAATGAGCGTTTGCTTTCTGACCAATCACAGCAGAGCAGCTCTCAGGAAGGCGGAGCTTAGAGGCTGAATCTTCTAATGAAGCGTTTCAGATACTGTGAGAACAGAGCTGATGCTGCAGTGGATATTATGAGAGAATTACAGTGTTTTTGACCTTGAATGCATGTGAAACTATTGTAGGAGATGCCAAAACAACATTAGGAATGTATAAATAGCATTTTTGGATTACATTTTAGTGATCAGGTGTACCATGTTTACCTGGTGAATTAATTAGTTGCATTAATATTTAATGTTGCATCAGCTTGTGTGTTTCCTAGGAATTGAACCCTTAACCTTGGTGTTGCTAGCTCCCAGTTTTTTACACATGGCTTTTGCATGGACCACTTGCATTTGAAGTGTAAAAATGTAGTTTGATTTCTCTTGTGTTATGTGTCTTTTCTCAGATGATCCTGAAGGCTGTTTTGTTCCTCCAGAGTTGGATAAGACTGGATGCACGTTTGAGGTGAGGTGAACTTAAGCTGAGAATCAATGTTTGCTAAATCGACAGAACAGAGCTCATTTAAAACCTCACAAACTCAATGCAATAGAAAACAATGCAAGCAATGTATCATGTATTGGATAAAATTAGTGTCCATATCTAATCATCGTTATCCAAGAAAATGTTATAACATGCTTTTTCAGTTAAATGAAGTAGATAGAAAAACATGGGTTTCCTGCATTAGAGTTCTGTTGTATTCTTGTGGTTGTTCTAGTGTCTGGGAGGCTCAAAGTGTAAGTGATCTAGAACGTTCACATCTATTCTGAATCAGCGATTGAGAGAAAAAGCACATGATGCATGACACACAGTAGTTCTAGAAAACAATAAGTTGAATATATATTCACAATGCAAGTCCTTGATGGTACAAGAGAGCTACATGCAGCTGGTACGATCCTTGTTCCTGTTCAGATGCTCATCGTTTAGCTAGAGAAATACACCAGAGAGAATCTGCAACTATTGTAAGTTAACCTCTGTGATAGATCCTGTATGATTGTTCTTTGTATGTGGATAAGGCAAACTAGGCGGTTTCCTAGGGCGCCATCAGTGGGGGGGGCAATAAGTGCATATCTGGCACTAGATTTTTGTTTGTAAAGGGTGTCACGGCCACCCTAAAATGTTATTGCCGCCCCCACTAGTTCCCCCACACTACTGGATCAGAGAACTGTCAATTACTGTCAAAAAAGTTTGCGTTTGGAGCGCTCAACACCATTAGATCAAAGAGCTCGGTCAATGCTTTGGCAAGGTAACGCTTTTTAAAACATACAATAAAGCTAAATTCAAACTAAAGGCCAATTAAAAAAACAGGTACAGTAAAAAGTGCACAAATGTGTATTTTGTTAGGGCAGTATTTGTGGCAGTCAAGAAATCACGCTGTGAAATGGGCAGATAGCATTGCTCGGTGTGTATGTTAGAGGCAAAATAACTGCACACTCACTTCAGCATTTCATGATACTTTGACTCTATAAAGCTTTCTTCTCTTGCTTGCACCTCCAAAAGGTGTTTTGGAGCATTTTTGCGCCGATGCATTGTTAAAAGAATCAGTGTGTTTTGTAATTGTCCCATATAAAACTTTAATGGCACATTTAAAAATGGCATAATAAAATGTGCTAATTCACAACTTTAATACATCCTTTATTAAATCACTTTGTCGAATTTAACGCATCTTCACGGATGGTGTTGAATGCTGAATCGATTCATTCAGTTCTAATAGCGTCGTACTGTTACGAACTGCTCCGAGACACGAAGGTTGAGGATCCAAATGCAGTATTTATCAGGAGAGTAATCCACAATCGTCGTCAAAAGTACAGGCAAGGTCAAAACACAGGTAGGCAGTCCAAACAGGCAAACAAGGCAGGAGACACAGGCAAAACAGTAATCCGGGACACAGGCAAGAAATCCAACAAACCGAGAGACATGAAACCGGTGAGAACGCTCAGAAGTGCAGTGTAACAACAAAACAAGACTTAGCAAAGAATGATAGGGTGAACAGGCTAGATATAGGCAGAGGTAATGAGACACAGGTGTAAACAGTGAGTGCTGATGAGTCCGGGCAAAGGATTATGGGTGATGTAGTCTATGATGGAATGACAGTCCGGGTTGGAGTGCCCTCTGGTGGTGATCAGGGGCACTCACACTGGTGAATTGTTACACTTACACACAGAGGGCATAGTGTTGCATTATTTAAAGGGGAAGTTCAAGCGTCAATGAGTAACAAAAACCGCACTGAATCAGTATTTATTCTCATTACTTTCATGTGAAATGTAATAATAACACGTAATAATTATGTAGTTATGTCTGAGAACAATTTCTTAGCAACTAGGGATTGCACAAATATATATAGGGGAGAGCTTTTTGACTTTCTCAGTTTGTGTAAATCCACTTAGAGATCAGAGTATGTATTTTTCCCCACATTAATTTCACACGTCTAGTACAATCATGTGTTTTTGTTTCATTAATACAGTGTATACTTTTTTCTTGATTTACCCCGAAAGAATGGAAGTGAAACGTGACAACATGCCCCATAGGTGGGGTCACATGACCATATGACATCTTAAAATGTAAGACAAGACATAAGACAAACTAAAATATTTTATCAATAAAATACAATTATTAACTTTTTTAAATAAAATAATGGCATTTTTTAATCATTAAAAATAAACTAATTTTTGAGTTTGACAACAAACACACCTCAAAACACAGCTATACAGCATAGTTCAAAACATAATAATAATTAATAATTTCTGAGCATTGACTCTGTCTTTATTCACCCCTTTCTCATGGTTTCTCAAAAGAATTAATAAAAGTATAGAATATAATATCATAGTTCTAATGGGGGCTCAGTGTGACAACATGCCCCGCCTGCTCCACTGGGATTAACCCCGGCTCGTGTCTTCTGCTGTGAGATCAGCTTTAAAGAACGATCTCAGCTGTTAAATAACAGATATAAGATTACAATAATATCAGATTTGTCTAGTTTTAAATAAACACGAAAAACTGAGATGAAAAATAAACTTAAGAAATGTACTTTTGCTTTGGTTAAATAAATGTTCAGTGATATCTTCCAAAGATTTTTTTAATTTTGACACAATTTTTTCTCTAAATAATGTTGCTATGGCAACGAGTAAATACACTAAGTTTGGTCATCCTGGCATGTGTGTAAAGTGTTAAACCATGTGTGTTACAGCTAACCCCGCGTTAGGTTGTACCCCGCTCTCCCCTATATTATATAGGCCTAGGGCTATACAGGCATCTGGCTACACAATGGCATTACTGGTATTAATTTTAATCCTTATTAACAAATATATACAAATATAATTTGGAATGTATGTATGTAGGCTATTTGTTCATTAATACCAGTAATACCAATGTTGCTTTTTAAATTTGACTGGGGGCACCAAGAGAGTGGCGTAAGAAGATTGTGATGCTGCGACCGTGAGGTTTCACTGCATCTTCTCTTCCAGTGCATCTGATGCACACGTTTCATATTCCCCACTGACAAACTCCATCAGGCTCTCAAGCTTTTTGGACATATACCAGAGTAATACCATAGTATTATTTTTTTATAATACCATGAAGTTCATAAATGAGAAGAAAATATAGTCTGAAACTGGAAAACGTTTTTTTGCCTCTTCATAACATAATTATAATAATTTTGTCATTTTAATTGTATACTTCTTTTTTATGCTTCATATACACTTCATTTTTGTCAGATGGAGGCCAGATTTTTTATTGGCATGTTCATAACTTAATTTTAGTAATATACTTTTTGCATGTTCATGCCATAATTTTGATAATATATTTTTTGCATGTTCATAACATAATTTTAATAATTTTGTCATTTTAATTTTATACTTAATTTTTATTCCTCATATACACTTAATTATTTTATTTTTTTTTCAGATGGAGGCCAGTCTTTTTTTTTTTTGCCATGTTCATAACATAATTTTTATATTTTATTTGGATGTTCATAACATAATTTTAATAATATTTTAGCAGGTTCATAACATCATTTTAATATTTTTTTGCAGGTTCATAACATAATTGTAATAATTTTGTAATGATAATTTTATACTTTGTTTATACTTCATACACATTTTTTTTTTTTAGATGGAGACCAGTCATTTTTTTTTTTGCATATTCATAACATAATTTGAATAATTTTGTAATTTTAATTTTATACTTAATTTTTATACTTCATATACACTTCTTTTTTTTTCTAGATGGAGGCCAGTCTTTTTTTTTTTTTTGCATGTTCATAACATAATTTGAATATTTTTTTGCATGTTCATAACATCATTTTAATATTTTTTTTTGTAGGTTCATAACATAATTTTAATAATTTTGTAATGATAATTTTATACTTCATGTTTATGTCATACACACTTAATTGTTTTTTTGTCTTTTTTTTGGCATGTTCATAATTTTAATAATGTTTTTTTTGATAGTCATTAACATAATTATAATCATACTTCATTTTTAGGGTGACTTTTCTGCATTCTGTCCTGGGCCTACAGATGAAAAATAGCCTTTTTTTATTTAATAAACTAATAAATAGAATAAAAACTAAACAACCTACTAGCTTCTACGTTATATCTGGATATCTATAATCCATAAGGCTTTTCTGTCCTGAACATCAAAAGTATAAAAACCACAAGCCAGAATTGCTGTAGGCGGTTTGTATTTGTGAAATGCAAACATGTTATGTAATGCTCTTTTATTAAACACACCTTCATTCTGTTTCTCTACAGGAATTCATGTTTTATGAAATATGATGCATGTTGGCATCAGGAATATATATATATATATAATCATTCTTATTATCATCAGATTTGGGACAGACAGATGAGTCTTACCGTTTCTGATCTATATAGTTTGAAAGAAACTGTTTCTGTAAAATCTGAAACATTATTTTAATATATATATATATTATTTATTTATTTATTTATTTATTTATTTTTACATGTTCCTAACATAATTTTGTCATTTTGTACTTAATTTTTATACTTCACATACACTTCATTTCTTTCAGACGGATTTTTTTTTTTTTGCATTTTCATAACATCATTTTAATAATATTTTTTGCAGGTTCATAATATAATTTTAATAATTTTGTAATTTTCATTTTCATTTTTATACATCACATACACTTCATTTTTTTAGATGGAGGCCAGTCTTTTTTTTTGACACATTCATAACAATTTTAATAATATTTTTTGCAGGTTCATAACATAATTTTAATAATTTTGTAATACAAACCCGATTCCAAAAAAGTTGGGACACTGTACAAACTGTGAATAAAAACAGAATGCAATGATGTGGAAGTTTCAAATTTCAATATTTTATTCAGAATACAACATAGATGACATATCAAATGTTTAAACTGAGAAAATGTATCATTTTAAGGGAAAAATAAGTTGATTTTAAATTTCATGGCATCAACACATCTCAAAAAAGTTGGGACAAGGCCATGTTTACCACTGTGTGGCATCCCCTCTTCTTTTTATAACAGTCTGCAAACGTCTGGGGACTGAGGAGACAAGTTGCTCAAGTTTAGGAATAGGAATGTTGTCCCATTCTTGTCTAATACAGGCTTCTAGTTGCTCAACTGTCTTAGGTCTTCTGTCGCATCTTCCTCTTTATGATGCGCCAAATGTTTTCTATGGGTGAAAGATCTGGACTGCAGGCTGGCCATTTCAGTACCCGGATCCTTCTTCTACGCAGCCATGATGTTGTAATTGATGCAGTATGTGGTCTGGCATTGTCATGTTGGAAAATGCAAGGTCTTCCCTGAAAGAGACGACGTCTGGATAGGAGCATATGTTGTTCTAGAACTTGGATATACCTTTCAGCATTGATGGTGCCTTTCCAGATGTGTAAGCTGCCCATGCCACACGCATTCATGCAACCCCATACCATCAGAGATGCAGGCTTCTGAACTGAGCGCTGATGACAACTTGGGTTGTCCTTGTCCTCTTTAGTCCGGATGACACGGCGTCCCAGTTTTCCAAAAAGAACTTCAAATTTTGATTCGTCTGACCACAGAACAGTTTTCCACTTTGCCACAGTCCATTTTAAATGAGCCTTGGCCCAGAGAAAACGCCTGCGCTTCTGGATCATGTTTAGATATGGCTTCTTTTTTGACCTATAGAGTTTTAGCCGGCAACGGCGAATGGCACGGTGGATTGTGTTCACCGACAATGTTTTCTGGAAGTATTTCTGAGCCCATGTTGTGATTTCCATTACAGTAGCATTCCTGTATGTGATGCAGTGCCGTCTAAGGGCCCGAAGATCACGGGCATCCAGTATGGTTTTCCGGCCTTGACCCTTACGCACAGAGATTGTTCCAGATTCTCTGAATCTTTGGATGATATTATGCACTGTAGATGATGATAACAATTTTTCTCTGAGAAACTCCTTTCTGATATTGCTCCACTATTTTTCGCCGCAGCATTGGGGGAATTGGTGATCCTCTGCCCATCTTGACTTCTGAGAGACACTGCCACTCTGAGAGGCTCTTTTTATACCCAATCATGTTGCCAATTGACCTAATAAGTTGCAAATTGGTCCTCCAGCTGTTCCTTATATGTACATTTAACTTTTCCGGCCTCTTATTGCTACCTGTCCCAACTTTTTTGGAATGTGTAGCTCTCATGAAATCCAAAATGAGCCAATATTTGGCATGACATTTCAAAATGTCTCACTTTCAACATTTGATATGTTATCTATATTCTATTGTGAATAAAATATAAGTTTATGAGATTTGTAAATTATTGCATTCCTTTTTTATTCACAATTTGTACAGTGTCCCAACTTTTTTGGAATCGGGTTTGTATTAATTTTATACTTATTTTTTATACTTTATATACTTTTCAGATGGAGGCGAGACATGTTCATGTTTGCATGTTCATAACGTAATTTTAATAATATTCTTGCAGGTTCTTAAAGTAGTTTTAATAATTGTGTAATAATAATTTTATACTTCATATTTATACGTCACATACACTTTTTTCAGATGGAGGCCATTCTTTTTTTTACATATTCATAACAATTGTAATAATATTTTTTTGCATGTTCATGATATAATTTTAATTTTTGCATTTTCATAACATAATTGTAATCATATTTTTTTTTTTTGCAGGTTCATAATATAATTTTAATAATTTTGTAATTTTAATTTTATTGTACATTTTTATATATGCATTTCATTTTTTTTAGATGGAGTCCAGTCTCTCTTTTTTGACATATTCATAAAAATTTTAATAAGATTTTTGCAGGTTCCTAACATAATTTTAATCATTTTAATTTTATATTTAATTTTTTTAGGGTGACTGCTGCATTCTGCCCGGGGACTTCAGATGAAAAATAGCCTTTGTTTTATTTAATAAACTAATAAATAAAACAAAAACGAAATAAATGTGCTTTTTTGTATCAAAAAACTGACTCATAATGCGTGAGATGATGCATTGCAACTTCATATTACAGATTTCATCTAGTGGACCGAACACAGGTTTGCAAACTGAAAATATGATGTAAATGTTGGTCTTGATCATATTATTTTCCACCGTTCTGAGGATCAGGTTGTAAATGAGGTCCTTTAGATACGCTGAAGATGCAGGATTTCTTCACATGGTTTGATTGGCATCACTCTCTCCTCTTCAGGGTCACATGTTCTCGTTAGGCTCCACCCTCTGGGCGGCGCTGGACTCGGTCACGGATGTGGAGCTGAGTGAGGAGAGCAGGAGTTTGCTGAAGCAGATGCAGCGAGAGAAACCTGATGATCGACCGCCACTCCAGGTTCATCAGAGAAAACACTTTAACTTCAGAACAGTGTGACGGACATCCGCTGCATGCTGACCAATACAGTGCCTGATATATGAGAAGAACATAAAAAACATCATTTGAATAATTATATTTGCATGCTCATAATATAATTTTAACATATTTTTTTAATAATTATTTTAATTTCTAAAAAAAAATAATAATATAAAAATATGAGACCACTAGTGAAACTACTTTTGCTTTTATTTTTGTTAATTAACATTATTTTTATATTAACATCATGTTATTAACATCAAATGTTTTTTGCATTTTTAATTATTTTAATTTCTAAAAAAATCTGAGTCCAATAATGAAAATACTTATGCTTTTATTTATTTCTTTTTTTAATTATAAACATATTATTTGTATATTAACAGCATAACAATATGATGGATATCAGCTGAAAAGGCTACATATTATAGTACATTTTTTTAAGTTAAAAACATAATTTTAATAATTTTGTAAGTATAATCTAAAAGTCTGAGACCACTAGTGAAAATACTTTTGCTTTTATTTTTTAAATTAACATATTATTTTTATATTAACAGCATAACATTTTGATGGATATCAGCTGTAAAGGCTGAATATTAAAACATAATTTTAATACTTTTTTTGCATGTTCATTGTATAATTTAGTAAAAAAAATGTGCATGTTCATGATATATTTTTAATATTTTTAAAAATATAATCTAAAAGTCCACTAGTGAAAATACTTCTGCTTTTATTTTTTTTATTTTTTTTTAATTATAAAAAAAATGTAAAATCATAAACATATTATTTGTATATTAACAGCTTTACACTTTGATGGATATCAGCTGAAAGGCTGCATGTTATTTTTTTCCCATGTTAATAACATAATCTTAATAATTTTGTAATTTCAATCTAAACGTCTGAGAGCATTAGTGAAAATACTTTTTATTTATTTATTTTTTAATTAATGAACATATTATTTTTTTATATTAACAGCATTACATTTTGATGGATATCAGCTGTAAAGGCTGCATATTAAAACATAATTTTAATACTTTTTTTTGCATGTTCATTGCATAATTTAATAATTCTTTTGCATGTTCATAATATAATTATAATATTTTTTTAAATTATAATCTAAAACACCACTTGTAAAAATACTTCTGTTCTTATTTTTTTTTAATTATTCACTTTTTTAAAATTATAAACATAATAATTTTATACTCTTTTTTTTTTTTAACAGCATAACAATTTGATGGATATCAGCTGAAAAGGCAGCATATTAAAACTCAATTTTATTTATGTTTTTTGCTTAATAGTTTTGTAATTTCAATCTAAATGTCTGAGACCATTAGTGAAAATACTTTTGCTTTTATTTATTTATTTTTATTAATAAATATATTATTTGTATGTAACATTTTGATGGATATCAACTGTAAAGGCTGCATATTCAAACATAATTTTAATAATTTCATTGCATAATTTAATAATCTTTTTGCATGTTTATAATATAATTGTAATATTTGAATTATAATCTAACACACCATAGTGAAAATGCTTCTGCTTTTATATTTATAATATATTTATATTTTATATTTTTTATAATTATAAACTTTTTTAAATTATAAACATATTATTTTTATATTAACAGCATTACAATTTCATGGATATCAGCTGTAAAGGCTGCATATTAAAGCATAATTTTATTTTTTTCCATGTTAATAACATCTGGATCTGGATCTGGATCATTTGAAGCGTTATGATCGCACACGATGGAAGTCCAGCCAGAAGCGCATTGCAGTAGTCAAGCCTAGAAATGACCAGGGCCTGGACGAGGAGCTGTGTTGCATGCTCTGTTAGGAATGGTCTGATCTTTCTGATGTTGTGCAGCGCAAACCTGCATGACCAAGCTGTCTTTGAAATGTGGTCTTTGAAGGACAGCTGGTCATCAAAGGTTACTCCAAGATTTCTGACCGACCATGAAGGGGAAATCAAGGATGAACCTAGCTGGATGGTGAAGTCGTGTTGTAGAGTCGGATTGGCAGGGAAGACGAGAAGCTCAGTCTTTGCTAGGTTGAGCTGCAGGTGATGTTTTTTCATCCATGCCGAGATGTCCGCCAGACAGCTAGAGATTCGTGCAGCTACTGTGAGATCATCTGGTTGGAATGAAAGATAGAGCTGTGTGTTATCAGCATAGCAATGGTATGAGAAGCCATGAGCCTGTATGATGGGTCCCAGTGATGTAGTGTAAATGGAGAAGAGGAGAGGTCCAAGCACTGAGCCCTGAGGAACCCCCGTGGTCAGTTGATGTGCTTTGGATACCTCCACTCTCCAGGCAACCTTGAAAGACCTACCTGTGAGATAGGACTCAAACCAGTGGAGTGGAATCCCTGCGATGCCCAGTGATGAGAGGTGGAAAGGAGAATCTGGTGATATTAACAGCACAACAGTTTGATTGTGATATAAACGTGCAGAATCAAGCCCTGGGTTTGAAGTGAGCAGATCCTGATGGTCATGTTTGTTGACCTGTGCTAATATTTCTCACATCTGTGCATTGAATCCAGGGTGTCCTTGAAATAAAAACCCGTAGTTTAGCCATGAATCTACAGTGTTAACTGCGCTCTTTACCAGTCCATTCCTGCAGTGTGACTGACAGACCTCGGCTGAGACTGACCACCGCATGTTTCAGAAAACACACTCGTACTGTGATGTCAATCTATAACTATAAATGTTTCATGGATCTCACTCTAGCCTTCCAGGAATAATAAAATATCCAAGAGATCTGCTCTGTCAGCTGAACCTCTGAAATTTTGAGTTAATACTTCAGTAATTTGCTGCTCAAACACATTTGCTCAAGGTCACATGATATGCACGTCAGATTTCTGAACTTCCACGACTTTCTGTGGAGAATTAAATACTTGAAATGTATATAAAGCATTTAAGGGTCATGTGACTGAAGGAGGCAGATTTCCCTCGTTGTTTAATGATATATGTGTGAATAACATCACCTCTTATTTTGACAGGATGTTCTCTCTCAGGCCGAGGCTGTACTTGGAGACGTCTCGCCCACAACCGTCTGCCGGAAACTCTCTGCTATTGGCCGAAGAGTTCTGTCCATAGAGTCCGTCGCCAATTTCCCAGGTTTGATTCCACAGTTTTATATATATATATATATATTAATGCTTGAAAGAACATACAAGATACCAAACAAACCTCAAAAAGACAAAGCGTAATACAATTTCAATATGTCCAAATAGCAGCAAACAAAGAATAAATAAACAACATAAACCTAAAAAAAGATAAATAAATTAAATACATAAAAAATTAAATATTACATCATATTATCAACAAAAAAAAAACATCAAAAGATTTAAACAATTAAAATAAAACACTTTAAAAAATAATAAATAATAAAATATACTAAAGTTAAAAATGTTTTATTTATTTACTTGCATGTCATGTGACCATTAACTGATATCAGAGAATAATAAATAAATAACAAAAATATAATAAATAATTAAAAAATAATACAAATATTTTATTTGTTCAGCTGCATGTCATGTGACCGTTAACTGACAATAATAGACAGATAATAATAAAAATGGTAGTAAATTTTATATATATATAGATATATATATACAAATAAATTATCTATATATATATATATATATATATATATAATTTTTATTATTATTTTTATTAATATTTTTATTATTATTTTTGAGCATTAACTGACATCAGAGAACCGTGAATATGTGAATTGTTCATTGTTAAATTATTGAAATATACAAATAAAATCTCCAGTAAATATTTTCTGGACTTCTAGTAAATATTTTAGGATTTTGGCTAACAAAAAAGTTTGTGAATCGCTGCTCTGGTATCTTGCGTGGTCAGATCTTTCTATTTGTTCACAGATGGACCCAATTTCCATTTTCTGGATTACAAAGCTTTAAGATCAAACTCTATGGAGAACCACACCAGCGAGCGCACCGTGATCAGAAACTACTCCACCGATTCCTGCGACGGAGAGGAGCTGCTACTGAAGCGCAGAGGTCTGGTCTGTAACGGATCTGCTTGGTCTGGAGCTTCGGCTGGACTCAGGGAAGACGAGCCTTCGCCGGACAGCAGGTCTCAGAACAGTTCTCCGGTGCACAGGAGGAGTCAGGAGAGGAGGCCTGGGAGGGCGAGGAGAGCCCTCAACCGTTCCTGCTCTGTCCCGGACTCCAACAACCCTCCGGCGTTCAGCCCTCCCTCGCACGCACCCATCAGCATGCTGGTGGCCGACCTCTCTGAGATCACAGAGGACGAGAGCACGGCGGCCGGCTGGAGCGGGAGACTGCATCGGGCCAAACCCAAACAGGCCACGAGGAGGTCAGACTCGGGGGGAGAGGAGTTATGTGTCCTGTCTGTGGATGCGCCGGTCGAACCGGATGCACATGAGACGGATGAGAGCGGCGCTGTAGACGCTCGAACCCCGACAGCCCTGGAGGACGGAGATCTGTGCTCCTCAAAACACGCCAACAAAACTGTGTTGTGCCTGGACAAGGAATATCAGAATGAGGTTTGTTTGTTGATACAGAACGGCCAAAATATGACTTCTATTTTGCAAGATATAAAAAAAGTTGCAATTACCTTTTTATTTACAAGTTTGCATTTCGCAAATTTACAATTCTGAGAAAAAAACTTAGAGTTGCGAGAAATAATGTCAGAATTGCGAGAAATTACGAGAAAAAAGATGGAATTGAAAGTCGGAATTGCGAGAATAAAGTCGGAATTGAGAGAAAAAAGTTGGAATTTCAAAAAATAAAGTCAGAATTGCGAAAAAATAAAGTCAGAATTGCTAGAAAAAAATCGGAATTGCGAGAAATAAAGTTGGAATTGCAAGAAATAAAGTCAGAATTGCGGGAAAAAAGTCGGAATTGAGAGGAAAAAGTTGGAATTGCGAGAAAAAAGTTGGAATTGCGAGAAATAAAGTCAGAATTGTAAAAAATAAAGTCGAAATTTTGACAAATAAAGTCGGAATTTTGACATAAAGTCTGAATTGCAAGAAAAAAGTCGCAATTGTGGAAAAAGTCGGAATTGCAAAAAATAATGTTAGAATTGCGAGAAATAAAGTCGGAATTAAAAAAAAAAAAAGTCAGAATTGCGAGAAATATAATCGGAATTGCTAAAAATAAAATCGGAATTGCAAGAAAATTTTCGGAATTGCAAAAAATAAAGTCAGAATTGTGAAAAAAAAAAGTTGGAATTGCGAGGAAAAAAAGTCGGAATTGCGAGAAAAAAGTTGGAATTGCGAGACATGAAGTCGGAATCCGTTGATAAAGAACGTCCAAAATATGATTTCCATTTTAAGGCAAGACACTCCAGGCTTTGTTTTTTCATGCTCTGGTCAATATTGAGATTTTAGTCTATTTTGCTTTCATAACTTCTTTCAGACTATAGTGGAAAGAAAACTTCCAAAATACACATTTAAGTGTTTATTGTATTGCACTTTATCTGTTTGCGTCTGATTTCAGTTCCAGTGCGTCTCTTTAAAGGCGGTGAGTTTGAGTCAAAAATCTTCACTTCAGCAGCTTCACACACCAAACTTTACAGTTTTATTCATATCTATATGCTGAAGGTTTATTCATGTATCATTCACCTGATTTATAGAACATTTTACTCATAAAAACATGGTGAATTTGATTTGTTCTGTCTGTTGACAGTATTTTCTGATTTCCGGAGTGATAAAGAGAGAAATCCAAAATCCCCTCTGTAAAATCCTTTAACTCTAATATGTTAACAAAATGAACACAAAGTTTGAATCCAGTGTTCAGATTTCTATTCTGGAAGTCTATGCGTTGCAAATTAGTGCATATTTAATGAGATAATGCCTTATTTGCATATTTTAACAACATTTCATAAAACTTGTAATACACATACTGTGATTAATCAGCTGGGGAAGTGTGGTGATACAGTTTTAGCACTTTGAAAGTGTAATGAACAGAAGTGTGTTGTAAAATGAATGATAAATATTGTTCATATATTGTCTTATGTGTGTTTCCCAGTGGATGTCCCTGCGGGATCTGCTGTCGCTCTCCGCTCAGCCGTTCTCAGTGCATGAGCTCTGGGCTTTATGCCACACGTGTCTCTCCACGCTGCAGACGTACATCGACCTGCCAGGTCAGAACATCACGTTATGTCCATAATTAACCTGTATATTAATGCAACATTATGCAGTGCTTTGCTAATGCACATATGCGGTTGATGTGTTTCATTTTAAACTGTTTTAATAAACATGTTCTAATACTTTTATGATTATTATGCATGCTGTTTTTACTTCAGAGACCTGATGGGATATTTGTAGTTTTAAAAATTAATTTGTCACATTGAAGGAATAAAGTGAACATCAAAAAAGTTAAAGCTTGATAATAAAAAATATAGAGAAGTGGTGACCAGTTACAGCATACAAAAATATACACTTTACTATAAGCTTGTTTCCGCCACGGAGTAAAAAAGAATAAAAAAGATAATTGCAAGTCAGTATATCATAATTTGGACTTTTTTTCACATCTCACAATTATGAGAAAATCAGCTATGAACTTGGATTTGCGAGGAATAAAGTCAGAATTATGAGAAAGTTGCAATCACCTTTTTAATTTTTAATTCCGTGGTGGAAACAAGCTTCCGTTCTTGTACATTCAACACTGTGAGAATAATATACAATATGATTAATTAATATATTAATAAAATAGACTTGACATTCATATAAATTTTAACCTAAAATCTTGAATGTTGAAGCAAGAATGATTTTTTAAATAATTTTTTAAACAATTAAAATAAAACACTTTATACAAAAATAAAAAATATTACAAATAGAATAAATTGAATATTAAAAAAATATTAAAAATATTAAAAAAATATTTAAAAAAAAAAAATATATATTTCTTTACTTGCTTGTCATGTGACCATTACCTGATATCAGAGAATAATAAATAATAATAAAAAAGAATTTAAAAAATAATACAAATATGTGACCATTAACTGATTTCAGAGAATAATCAATAACAAAAAATATAATTAATAATTGAAAAAAATAATGCAAAATATTTTATTTGTTTACCTGCATGTCATATGATCATTAAGTGACATTAGAGAATAATAAATAACAAAAAATATAATAAATAATTGAAAAAATTATGCAAAATATTTTATTTGTTTACCTGCATGTCATGTGACCATTAAGTGACGTCAGACAATAATAATAAATAATAAATGCAAATATTTACCTGCATTTCATGTGATCATTAATTGACATCAGACAATAATAACAAAAATATAATAAATAATTGAAAAAGTAATACAAATATTTTATTTGTTTACCTGCATGTCATGTGACCATTGATTGACATCAGACAATAATAAAGAATACAAATTATAACAAATATATGTTTATTAATGGTCAAATGACATGCAGCTTTGTTCGTTGTTAAATTATTAAAATATTCAAATAAAATCTCAGGTGGTCAAGTAAACATTTTAGCTTAAAGGTGTTTGGCTGACGTGACATTCATATAAATTTTAACCTAAAATCTTGAATGTTGAAGCAAGAAATATTATTACATTCAGATACACTGATCGTTAGACATTTTCACCAACCATCCCAACGAATAAGACCTAAAGGCAATATTTACTTAGCAATCCTTTGCTCCTGATTTGTGTGATCTGTGGCGCGCGTTTGAGGAAAATACCTGTTCCATCAGACTATCTGTGTCTGGACTCTGTGTTTGTGGGCTGTGAAGGAGAGATGCTGTTTCTGAGACCCAAAAACTCAGGTGAGAACTCCAACATCTCATCCCAACTCATAATGTCAATGCAACAGAACTTCACACACACACATGTTCTTGAATAAATGCAGTTATTATAATTGATATCTCTGTTCCGGCTGTCCTTCTCAGTCCCCTGTGATGCATTTTTCCTGGCTCCTGAATTTCAAGAACATGGAATTGTGACGGAAAAGGTTTGTCACTATGGCAACCACTTTCTAGTAGTTACACACAGTGTTGTGTATTTAAACGGATGTGTGTTTTTGCTGTTCTCTAGGCGTGTGTGTATGGGGTGGCAGCCGTCCTCTGGGCTTCAGCCAAGTTTAATTTGTCTCCCAATCAAAAGCTGGCCATGCCGAGGAAACTCAAGAGACTCCTGCTCGAGATGGCCAAGAGAACTCCAATCGAAAGACCTTCCATTGAAACGGCCAAAAAGGTACTTGAGAACGATCAGTCATTATTTATTAATTATATAGTCATATTTCACTCCAAAACCTAGGATAAGATTATATAAGAGAATTACATTTATTATAAAGAAAAATTAATAGAAAAGTCTATTGGACTAGAGAGAGAGATTTTAAAAAAACATTAAAATGTCTTAACTATTACAAACAATTGACCAGTTAAAGTTTAGAATAATTACGTTTTTTTTATTGTTTTTAAGTGTCTTATGCTCACCAAGAAAACAGTAAAAACAGTAATATTGTGAAATATTATTACAATTAAAATAATAAAAAAAAAACTTTACAATAAGGTTTCATTAGTTAATGTATTAATTAACAGTAGGAAATACATTTTTTTCAATGTTCAATAATATTTGCCAATGTTAGTATATATACACTATATTGCCAAAAGTATTGGGACGCCCCTCCAAATCATTGAATTCAGGTGTTCAATCACTTCATGGCCACAGGTGTATAAATCAAGCACTAGGCATGCAGACGCTTCTAAGAATGGGTCACTCTCAGGAGCTCAGTGAACTCAAGCGTGGTACCGTGATAGGTGTGATACCGTGAGTGGTACCTGTGCAATAAGTCCATTCGTGAAATTTCCTCACTGGACTCTAGAGCAGTGGAGACGTGTTCTCTGGAGTGACCAATCACGCTTCTCTGTCTGGCAATCCCATGGACGAGTCTGGGTTTGGCGGTTGCCAGGAGAACGGTTCTTGCCTGACTGCATTGTGCCAAGTGTAAAGTTTGGTGGAGGGGGGATTATGGTGTGGGGTTGTTTTTCAGGGGTTGGGCTTGGCCCCTTAGTTCCAGTGAAAGGAACTCTTAATGCTTCAGCATACCAAGACATTTTGGACAATTTCATGCTCCCAACTTTGTGGGAACAGTTTGGGGACGGCCCCTTCCTGTTCCAACATGACTGCACACCATTGCACAAAGCGTCGGTCCATAAAGACATGGATGAGAGAGTTTGGTGTGGAGGAACTTGAGTCCTGACCTCAACCTGATAGAACACCTTTGGGATGAATTAGAGTGGAGACTGTGAGCCAGGCCTTCTCGTCCAACATCAGTGCCTGACCTCACAAATGTGCTTCTAGAAGAATGGTCAAAAATTCCCATAAACACACTCCTAAACCTTGTGGAAAGCCTTTCCAGAAGAGTTAAAGCTGTTAGAGCTGCAAAGGGTGGGCCAAATCCATATTAAACCCTACGGATTAAGAATGGGATGTCATTAAAGTTCATGTGCATGTAAAGGCAGGCGACACAAAACTTTTGGCAATATAGTGTATGTATATATATATATATATGTACTGTATAGGCTATATAGTATTTTATATGTGCTGTAATGTGAAAATAATGATGTGTTATAAAAATTAAATAAACACTGATTGTCCTGAAAATAATGTCACAATGTAATTGAATCTTAATGGACGTACAATATGCTTCATTTTCTTTATGTAATTAATGCATGTCTTGTCGTTTTTTTCTTCATCCAAACACACTTTCTGTTTTCTCTCAGGCTGTTTGCATATGGTAATGTGGTTTATGTCTGCTGTTATATTTCAGTGTTGCCGTGACTACCTCTACCGGCAGGGAACTGATGCAGAGAGCGTGTGGACGCAGCTCATCAGCCGAGTTCACCAGGTGAAGCGTCACACTGATGTGGGTCACGGGTCACGCAGGGGCAGGATTTGATCAGTCCTGTGATCTTGTCTTTTCAGTTTATAAAGTCTCTGTTCTCTGTGCGTTTTACTATGGAAACTTGTTTCCAACTTGGAAGGTAATTGCAACTTTTTACCTCACAAGTATGATTTTTTTTCTCTCTGAGAATTAAATGCAATTACGAGTTATAAAGTCAGAATTGTGTGAAATAAACTCAGCATTGTAAGAAATAAAGTCAGAATTGCGATAAGGTAGGAATTGCAAGAAATGTAGTCGGAATTGCGAGAAATAAAGTCGGAATTGCGAGAAATAAAGTCGGAATTGCGAGAAATAAAGTCGGAATTGCGAGAAATAAAGTCAGAATTTAGAGAAATATAGTCGGAATTGCGAGAAATAAAGTCGTAATTGCGAGATATAAAGTCGAAATTGCGAGAAATAAAGTAGGAATTGAGAGAAATATAGTTGGAATTGCGAGAAATAAAGTCGGAATTGTGAGATATAAAGTCGAAATTGAGAGAAATAAAGTAGGAATTGAGAGAAATAAAGTCGGAACTGCGAGATATGAAGTCTGAATTGTGAGAAATAAAGTCAGAATTGTGAGAAATAAAGTCGGAATTGCGAGATATAAAGTTGGAATTGCAAGCAATAAAGTCGGAAATTGCGGAAAAAAGAACACGGAATTGTAAGAAATAAAGTCGGAATTGCGAGATATAAAGATGGAATTGCGAGAAAAAAGTCGGATTTGTGAGATATAAAGTCGAAATTTCAAGAATAAAGTTGGAATTGAGAGAAATAAAGTCGGAATTGAGAGATATAAAGTCGGAATTGAGAGAAATAAAGTCGGAATTGAGAGATATAAAGTCGGAATTGAGAGATATAAAGTTGGAATTGCAAGCAATAAAGTTGGAAATTGCGGAAAAAAAGAAAACGGAATTGTGAGAAATAAAGTCTGAATTGAGAGAAAGTCGGAATTGAGAGAAATAAAGTCGGAATTGCGAGATACAAAGATGGAATTGCAAGCAATAAAGTTGGAAATTGCGGAAAAAAGAACACGGAATTGTGAGAAATAAAGTCTGAATTGAGACTAAGTCAGAATTGCGAGAAATAAAGTCGGAATTGCAAGATATAAGTCGGAATTGCAAGATATAAAGATGGAATTGCGAGAAAAAAAGTCGGATTTGTGAGATATAAAGTCGAAATTGCGAGAAATAAAGTCGGAATTTCAAGAATAAAGTCGGAATTGCGAGTAATAAAGTCTGAATTGAGAGAAAGTCGTGAGAAATAAAGTAAGAATTGAGAGAAATAAAGTCGGAATTGCGAGAAATAAAGTCAGAATTGCGAGATACAAAGTCGGAATTGTGAGAAATAAAGTCGGAATTGTGAAATAAAATGTCACAATTACCTTTTTAGTTTTGTTTTCTGTGGGGCAAACAAGCTTCTATATTTGATCAACTGTCTGTCACAGAAACATTGTCAGAATCTGCCGCCCTTCTGCTGCGTCACACGTCAGTCCAGTGATATCAGAGACACACTGTCGCTCCGGCCCTTCCACAGTCATTTCTGTCCCGTTTGCACGTCTGCCACACATTTTTTGACTCCAGTCTCCAGATAGTGAATTGATTTTTCATGACTCTTCCCAGAGGAATGCTATTGCTCAGAGGTTGGTCTTTCATATCTCAGGAGACCTGGTTTAAGTATCAACTTTCCCACAGATGTTTCTTTTAAAATTCGTTAGACAAACTAAAAATAGAAACAAATGAAGAGTAAATCCCAGCTACTCTCATAAACAGACCAGCAATGAGTCCAAACGCTCTTCTGTAACTCTTTCCTGTCTTAATGCATGAACTTCGGTCAGCAAGTTTCTCATAACAAGAACGGTTTTTCATTGAAGGCATTCGATGGGAATAGAGGTACAGAGGAACCGTCTTCTCCTGAGTGTGCTGAGAACCCATCTGCGCCACACTTGGGAGAAGTTAAGACAGGTGCGAGTCATTCTGTCAATCTGCACTTTAAATAGATTAAACTCTCACAAAACCTCTCAAGAATATTTTCAGCTCATATTTCACCCTAAAATTCTACTGCTCATGAAGAAAGACTATTATCTTTATAACAATTAAGCACATTTACCCACACATTCTTTGTAATGTCATGTGAAAAGAATATCATGTTATTGCAATTTGAAAAAAAAAAATGTATATGCACTACTATTCTAAAGTTTGGGGTGGGTTATGCTCACCAAAGCTCCATTTATTTGATCAAAACTACAGTAAAAACATTAAAATATTATTCCAGTGTAAAACAGCTGTTCCCTTTCAGTCAGTCACGTTCGATGTACGTCGGAACTGACCTACGAATCGGGGATCGTTTTCAGCGACCAGTCTATTTCGAGTGTTTTAAAATGAGCCAATGAACATTGGCATGCGGTTCAC
Source organism: Coreius guichenoti (assembly GCA_039654105.1). Lineage (NCBI taxonomy): Eukaryota > Metazoa > Chordata > Actinopteri > Cypriniformes > Gobionidae > Coreius > Coreius guichenoti. The sequence goes on along the minus strand of CM077179.1, from coordinate 40,393,331 downwards.
GCATTCCACGCTCCTCCCGCAGCGCGGTTATAAATAAGGAAGTGGAAGCACCGCATCTTTGCTTTCTGCTTAGGAGCCAAACAATTGCTGTGGTTTCCAGTGTTGTTTCCTACGAAGAGTGTTACTACGAGTCTGCCTTTGGAGTTGACGTCTCTGGGTCTGGTGCGGGTGATATAGCACGTTCAGCGGTGGTCGCGCCACGTTTGATGAACAAACAGCTGTTTTCACAGCTCAGAGCTGGGCGTCTTCAATGAGACTGAGTGCTCACAGCAGGCTTGCACTTTCAAACTGCTGTGAGCCGCGGCCGTTCCCCTGTGTGCTTTAGCACTGTCAGAGCATTTTCCTCTAAAAGAGCTTACACGGTTTGACCCTGCGTCTTTTTCAAGATGTCATTCAAACCGTGTGTTTCTGGATGCGGTTGTTTCCTGTCCTCATTTGACGGCCACGATCTCTCTCACATATAAACATGTGAGATTCCGTTCGTGAGTGATCTATGTTCTCTCAGGGGAACATAAGCACGTCGGCGCACTGTTCGTCTCACCAGGGCTTGACCGTTCAGCGCGCCGTGTGCCGTCGAGCGGCCGGCTGACAGCGCGGGTTGTCACGGCAACCCAGCGCGTTGTCACTCGGCGCTCTAGATGCGCGGTCGAGACTATGAAACCTCAAACGGGGTTGAGTCCCTTCGCCTATTCCCCGATCTAGTTCCTTTTCTGGTGCACCAGAAAAGGGCTACTTCGGCTAATAAGCCTTGGTGACCTGAGGATTACAGTGGGGCTTCCCTGCCGGGTACGTCTCCGTGGGCCCCCCACTCCTCTATCGCATCGCAAGCATGCTGAGAATGCTGCTCTCATGAGAACATGACCACGTCGGCGCGTTGTTCGTCTTGCCTTTTTCATAAGGGCTCGAGCGTTCAGCGCACCGTGTGCCGTCGAGTCTGACGGCCACGCTCACTGTCTCACATGCCTGCTGGTAGCTTACAGATGGGATTGCTGGTCCTTTTAAAAAGAGGACCTAGCGTTTCATTTGGGGCTCCGGCAGAGGACAGATGTCAATTGCTGCATCGGAGAGAGGGCTGTTATGCGCTGGAAATGAAGATGAGGCTGAGTTTCCCACTATAATAGTGTGTGCTCATGCTGAATCAGATTCAGAGTTGACAGCCATGCTTTCCCGGGTGGCTGAAGCGTAGTGCAACGCGTAAATTGCCTTGCCTGTCCCCATGCCTTTTTTTCCGGATGTGCATCAGGAAAAATTAGCAGTGTGGAACTATTTGGTGCCAAAAATATGGAACACCAAAAGGGCCATAATCTGTATAAGTTTTCCCCTCTCTCACTACCCTCGTTGGTGGGGTGGCAGTGCCACTGGCAGGCCACCTCTGTCCTGCACTCTTAATACACAAGGGTAATTCCGACCCGGGGTTGTGCAGGAACTGCGTGCGGCAACGGACCTCGCTCTCCGGGCGACAAAAATTGCCGCACGATCCCTAGGTTGGGCGATGTCCACACTAGTGGTCCAGGAACGCCACTTGGGGCTAACCTGGCAGGTATGCGTGAGCCCGACAAGTCGGTTCCTCAACGCCCCTATCTGTCAGGTGGGCCTTTTCGGCGACGCCATCGAGAACTTTGGTGGCCCAGTTCTCGGTGGCCCAGAAGCAGACGGAGGCGATTAAAAACATCCTGCCCTGACGACCAGCTGCTGTCTCCACCCAGTCATCGGCCGCAGCGCCTCTGCCTGCTCGTCGCCGAGGGCGTCCCCCTGCATCCGCCTCCGCCCCTGCTAAGCCCAAGCAGCAGCCTCCACCCGGGCAGCAGGTGGCCGCTCGCAAGGGCAAGCAGCCCAGAGACGGGTAGCCAGGGGAGAAGAGGAGCTGCTCTCGGGGAGATGGTGTCCGCACCCCTCCCTCCCCCGGAGGAGGACCGGGGAGAGAATATTTTTTGTTTGGTTCCCGTTCTGCCGCTGGCTCCCCGGAGTCCAGTGGTACCCACATTCTCAGAGCAGTTTCCTCCCTCCCTGGGCCCCAAGAGCTCGGTCGGCAGTGCACGACGCCCCAGGGCCTTGCCACTCCCTTCCTCCTCTCCTTTCGCCACGGGGCAGCAGTGTGCAGCTCGAGGACGCCACCAGGCCTTCTCACCCACACTCTGCCGCACCCTGGAATACTCAGACAACACTCCGGGCCACCTCCGGGACTCCCGAGTCGGGTCTGTGTGTTCCACCTCGCTGCCCCACCCCGGGTACGTCTGTGGTGCCATTGGTCCCGCTTGTTCGGTCTCTGGGGGCCTGGCTAGCGCTCCCCAGGCCGTCTCGCTGGCTCGTCCGTACCATCAGACTTGGCTATGCGATTCAGTTCGCCTACCGGCCTCCCAAGTACAAGGGCATCCACTTCACCACCGTGCGAAGCAGCGATGCTCATGTCTTGCAGTCAGAGATCGATGTCCTGGCGAAGGACGCGATCGAGCCGGTTCCTCCAGCCGATATGAGGTCGGGGTTCTACAGCCCCTACTTCATTGTACCCAAGAAAGGCGGTAGGTTATGACCAATCTTGGACCTGCGTGTCCTGAATCGGGCCCTGCATAAGCTCCCGTTAAAGATGTTAGCGCAGAAACGCATTTTTAAATGCATCCGTCCCCGAGGTTGGTTTGCAGCGATCAACCTGAAGGACGAAAGTCCTCCCATTCGCACTGTCCCTGGTGCTCAGTCACCTCAGCCTGTTGGGACTTTGGGTCAACTGGGAGAAGAGCAAACTCTGCCCCACGCAGAGTATCTCTTATCTCGGTATGGAGCTGGATTCGGTCAACCAGACTGTGCGCCTCACAGAGGAGTGAGTCTGGTCAGTGTTGAACTGCTTGAATACGTTCAATGGCAGAACAGCGGTCCCACTGAAATTTTTTCAGAGGCTCCTGGGGCATATGGCATCTGCAGCCGCGATAACGCCGCTCGAATTGCTTCATATGAGACCGCTTCAGCACTGGCTCCACGGTCGAGTCCCGAGATGGCAAGTAACGGGTCCCAGTTACTCCTTACTGTCGCCAAACCTTCAGCCCGCGGTTGGACCCTTCGTTTCTACGGGCGGGAGTGCCCTTAGAACAGGTGTCCAGGCATGCTGTGGTCTTCATGGATGCCTCGTTCACCGGCTGGGGGACCACGTACAACGGGCATGCAGTTTTGGGTCTGTGGACAGGGCCCCAACTTCATTGGTACATCAACTGCCTAGAGTTGCTAGCAGTACGTCTTGCGCTGGGTTGCCTCAAAATGCTGCTACAGGGCAAGCACGTACTGGTCCGTACGGACAGCACTGCTACCATTGCGTACATCAACCAACAGGGTGGTCTACGCTCCCGCCGCATGTTGCAACACGCCCACCATCTCCTCCTTTGGAGTCAGAAGCATCTGAGGTCGCTTCGGGCCATTCACATCCCTGGTGCGCTCAAACGGACAGCCGACGAGCTCTCACGACAGCTGACACCTCCAGGAGAGTGGCGACTCCATCCCCAGGTGGTCCAGCTGATATGGGACCTCTTCGGAGCCGCACAGGTAGACCTGTTTGCCTCTCCGGACTCGACCCATTGCCAGTTGTACTATTCCCTCACCGGGGGCACCCTCGGCACGGATGCACTGGCGCACAGCTGGCCCCGGGACCTGCGCAAGTATGCGTTTCCCCCAGTGAGCCTTCTTGCACAGACTCTGTGTAAAGTCAGGGAGGACGAGGAGCAGGTCTTGTTTGTTGCGCCCTACTGGCCCAACCGGACCTGGTTCCTCGAACTAACACTCCTCGCGACAGCCCCTCCCTGGCCCATTCCTCTGAGGAAGGACCTACTTTCTCAGGGACGGGGCACTCTATGGCACCCGCGTCTAGACCTCTGGAAACTCCATGTCTGGTCCCTGGACGGGACGCGGAGGTTCTAGGTGGCCTGCCACAGGCTGTGGTAGACACCATCACTTCGGCTAGAGCCCCCTCTACGAGGCGCCTCTATGCGTTGAAGTGGAACCTGTTCGTTGAATGGTGCTCTTCCCGCCGGGTGTCCCGAAGGTGTTCGATTAGTGTCGTGCTTTCTTTCCTGCAAAGATGGGCTGAAGCGAAGGCTGTCTCCCTCCACCCTCAAAGTGTACGTCGCAGCAATAGTGGCGTATCACGACGCAGTTGAAGGTAAGTCCGTAGGGAAGCACGACCTAATCGTCAGGTTCCTTAGAGGTGCGAGGAGGCTAAATCCTCCTCGTCCAAACTCGGTACCCTCTTGGGACTTAGCTCTGGTGCTCAGAGCACTTCAGAGTCCTCCCTTTGAGCCTTTGCAGTCCATAGAGCTAAAGATCCTGTCCATGAAGACAGTACTCTTGATTGCATTGACCTCTATCAAGAGGGTAGGGGACTTGCACGCACTTTTGGTCAGAGAATCGTGCCTACAATTCGGGCCGGCCACGTCGTCCTGAGACCCCTGCCTGGATATGTGCCCAAGGTTCCCACCACTCCCTTCAGGGACCAGGTGGTGAACCTGCAAGCGCTGCCTTTGGAGGAGGCAGACCCAGCCCTAGCTTTGCTCTGTCCCGTCCGCGCTCTCCGCGCCTACGTGGACCGAACTCAAAGCTTTAAGACCTCAGAGCAGCTCTTCGTCTGTTACGGAGGCCAGCAGAAGGGAAAGGCTGTCTCCAAGCAGAGGTTAGCCCACTGGATAGTGGATGCTATCGTCTTGGCCTACCAGTCCCAAGACGTGCCTTGCCCGTTCGGGTTGCGAGCGCACTCATCTAGGAGTGTGGCTTCCTCCTGGGCACTGGCTCAAGGCGCCTCGCTGACAGATATATGTAGAGCTGCGGGCTGGGCGACACCTAACACATTCGCTAGATTCTATAGCCTCCGTGTAGAGCCGGTATCTTCCCGTGTACTCGCCCCCAGTGGCCAGTAGTGCTAAGTGCCCGTTCTAGTGTCGGCTTGTAATGCCATTCCCACCTCCTGGGCCGGATACGTGCGTTTATTGTCTCCAGTTGTGTTCCCCAGAAATGGCTAACCCTGTCGAGCTCCTCCGTCACCCCTCGGCGACAGACGTTGCGGCCGTCTGATGCCAGGCTTACACCCGTATGCATGTGGAGCTCACGCAGAGCGCTGGAAGGGCCAGCGCCTGTGGTGTGTTGGTAGGATCCCCAATTCGACGGTCAGTTCCGACGTACGTCGACCGTGAACCTGAAGGAGGGTACGTCCCGTCCCGTACGTCCCGTCGCCACAGGTGCTGTACCTCCGCTGAACGGCCGAGTCACTTTCGGCTCCTCAGCGGAAAAGCAAAGATGCGGTGCTTCCACTTCCTTATTTATACCCGCGCTGTCTCTGAAAACGATCCCCAATTCGTCGGTCAGTTCCGACGTTCCCTCCTTCAGGTAACAAGGGTTACATACGTAACCGAGACGTTTTCTATGTGAATATATAGTAAAGTGTAATTTATTCCTGTGATCAAAGCTGAATTTTCAGCATCATTACTCCAGTCTTCAGTGTCACATGATTTTGAACAGGATGAAGATGAATTCAAAAAGTTTTCACCCCCGGTGACTTATTTTTTATGATTCCTCTTAAAATAATTAACATTTTGCAATGTGTATGTAAAGTTTTCACCACAACAAATACATTATATTGTCATTTTTATTTTTAATTTAATTTTGTTTCGTTTTATTATTCATATAATTTATTATTATTATTATTATTATTACATTTGTTTTAAAATGTATTACTATTTTTTTGTATTTTATTTGTACTTTTTTTACATTTTTATTTTGTTTTGTTTTATTTATATATTTTATTATCATTATTATTACATTTGTTTTACAATTTTTTATTATATCACTATTATTTTAATTGTTTTATTTTTACATTTTACAATTTTTAATTTAAATTTACTTTATCATTTTTTCATTTTTTAACATTTTATTTTGTTTTATTAATATTACATTTTATTGTATTGTTTTTTTTTTACAATGTATTATTATTTTTAGTATTGTTTTAATTATTTTATGTTTTGCATTTTATGTTATTTTGTGCACATTTTTTACGTTTGACTATTTTTGATTTATTTTAATTTATTTGATTAATCTTTCATTTTTTTTACATTTTATTTTGTGTTATTATTTTTTTCATTTTATTGTTATTTGAATTTATTTTTTCAGTGGTTAAAATTTTATTTTATTTTATTTGTACATTTTTATAGCATTATTATGTTTTTTGTTTTGCAATTTATTATTATTTTTTGTATTGTTTTATTTATTTATTTTATTTTTACATTTTATACAATTTTCTGCACATTTTTTACATTTTACTATTTTTGTATTATTTGAATGTATTTTTTTTCCTATTTTATTTTTTGTTATTATTTTTACATTTTTATTTTTTCATTTTATTGTTATTTAAAATTATTATTTTTTTTTTTCATTTTTTAACATTTTATTTTATTATTTTTACATTTTATTTTATTATTGTTATGTTTTTTACATATTTATATATAATGAGAATATACAAATCATCAAAAATCTCAAAAGTAAAATGGATGCATTACATTAATGAGAATATGAGGGGAAATGTGCTTTTGCTATTAATGCATTAATGGTCCTAAAATAGGATTATGTAAAGCGTCTTGGTTACGTATGTAACCTTAGTTCCCTGAATAGGGAACGCCTCTGCGTGATTGCGTCGTGAAGCACGTATGTAATCAGTCCAATGGAGTGACAGAACGTCATAGGCGGGTGATGTCATAAACCCGGAAACTATAAAGCACCGTGAACACAAACAGCTTCTGAAAAAGCCTGAAGTAAGCGCTCACGGGCATGCAGGGAGTATGGCCAGGTGACGCAGTGTCTCGTTCCCTATTCAGGGAACTAAGGTTACATACGTAACCGAGACGTTCCCTTTCAAGGAAACTCACGATGCGTCACCGCTGTGGGAACGACAATACCCACGTCCCCCTATGAGCCAGATGCCTGTCCGTGTCATTGTCTACGGAACGAGCACCTGTGCTCCTGGAGTCGAGATGAGGTCAAGATCATAGAACCTCACAAACGTATGCGGCGAGGACCACCCCGCCGCATCACAAACCTCTTGCAGGGATGCCCCTGATAACAAAGCTTTAGAAGCAGCCATACTCCTGGTAGAGTGGGCCCGTACAGCCAAAGGTGAAGGCTGACTGGCCGCCTCATAAGCAAGTGAGATGGCCTCGACCACCCATTTGCTCATTCTCTGCTTGGATGCTGACAACTGACACGAACAACTGTTCAGTTTTCCTCCACAGGGCAGCTCTGTGGACATACAGTGGGGAGAACAAGTATTTGATACACTGCCGATTTCGCAGGTTTTCCTATTTACAAAGCATGTAAAGGTCTGTAATTTTTATCATAGGTACTCTTCAACTGTAAGAGACGGAATCTAAAACAAAAATCCAGAAAATCACATTGTATGATTTTTAAGTAATTAATTTGCGTTTTATTGCATGACATAAGTATTTGATACATCAGAAAAGCAGAACTTAATATTTGGTACAGAAACCTTTGTTTGCAATTACAGAGATCATACGTTTCCTGTAGTTCTTGACCAGGTTTGCACACACTGCAGCAGGGATTTTGTCCCACTCCTCCTTACAGACCTTCTCCAGATCCTTCAGGTTTCGGGGCTGTCGCTGGGCAATACGGACTTTCAGCTCCCTCCAAAGATTTTCTATTGGGTTCAGGTCTGGAGACTGGCTAGGCCACTCCAGGACCTTGAGATGCTTTTTACGGAGCCACTCCTTAGTTACCCTGGCTGTGTGTTTCGGGTCGTTGTCATGTTGGAAGACCCAGCCACGACCCATCTTCAATGCTCTTACTGAGGGAAGGAGGTTGTTGGCCAAGATCTCGCGATACATGGCCCCATCCATCCTCCCTTCAATACGGTGCAGTCATCCTGTCCCCTTTGTAGAAAAGCATCCCCAAAGAATGATGTTGGGGTTGTACTCATCCTTCTTCTTCCTCCAAACACGGCGAATGGAGTTTAGACCAAAAAGCTCTATTTTTGTCTCATCAGACCACATGACCTTCTCCCATTTCTCCTCTGGATCATCCTGGACATGAGCTGGCTTGAGCAGGGGGACCTTGTGTGGGCTGCAGGATTTTAATCCATGACGGCGTAGTGTGTTACTAATGGTTTTCTTTAAGACTGTGGTCCCAGCTCTCTTCAGGTCATTGACCAGGTCCTGCCGTGTAGTTCTGGGCTGATCCCTCACCTTCCTCATGATCATTGATGCCCCACGAGGTGAGATCTTGCATGGTGCCCCAGACCGAGGGAGATTGACCGTCATCTTGAACTTCTTCCATTTTCTAATAATTGCGCCAACAGTTGTTGCCTTCTCACCAAGCTGCTTGCCTATTGTCCTGTAGCCCATCCCAGCCTTGTGCAGGTCTACAATTTTATCCCTGATGTCCTTACACAGCTCTCTGGTCTTGGCCATTGTGGAGAGGTTGGAGTCTGTTTGATTGAGTGTGTGGACAGGTGTCTTTTATACAGGTAACGAGTTCAAACAGGTGCAGTTAATACAGGTAATGAGTGGAGAACAGGAGGGCTTCTTAAAGAAAAACTAACAGGTCTGTGAGAGCCGGAATTCTTACTGGTTGGTAGGTGATCAAATACTTATGTCATGCAATAAAATGCAAATTAATTATTTAAAAATCATACAATGTGATTTTCTGGATTTTTGTTTTAGATTCCGTCTCTCACAGTTGAAGTATACCTATGATAAAAATTACAGACCTCTACATGCTTTGTAAGTAGAAAAACCTGCAAAATCGGCAGTGTATCAAATACTTGTTCTCTCCACTGTAAGCATCTAAAGCCCGAACTGGGCAAAGCAGATTAAGTGTTTCCTGGTCTGACGTCCGAAAGGGAGGAGGACAAAAGGCCTGAAGTATAACTGGTCTTACAGTATTAGTAGGAACCTTAGGAATATAGCCCGGCCTAGGGTGTAGGAAGGCCTTAACCATACAGGGCGCGAATTCCAAACACGAGGGTGCCACTGACAAAGCTTGAATGTCTCCAATCCTTTTAAGAGACGAAATAGCAAGTAGAAAGATAGCTTTCAGAGTGAGAAGCTTCTCAGGAACTTCTTCAGTTGCCTCGAACGGAGCCATAGAAAGGCCCTGAAGTGCAATGGCCAAGTCCTAAGCTGGCACCCTGGTGCGAACCACAGGTCTAAGTCTCAAAGTGCCACGAAGGAAACAAGTAATTAACGGGTGTCACCCCAAAGATACACCACCCAAAGGAGTGTGGTAAGCTGCTAAGGCCGCCACATACACCTTTATTGTGGAGGGAGCTAACCCTGTGGAGAATCCCTCCTGCAGGAAGTCCAGCACTGCACCCACTGGGCAGTTAACTGGGTCCCACTGGTGATCCCCACACCATGAAGTGAAAAGTTTCCACTTCAAGGCATAAAGTTTCCTTGTGGAGGGAGCTCTAGACTGTAGAATGGTCTCCGCAACCTCGGTTAAGAGACCTGAACTCATGAGCTGGGCCCCCTCAGAGGCCAAGCCCACAGTCTCCACAGCTCTGGGCGAGGGTGCAGAATTGTTCACCTCGCCTGAGAGAGTAGGTCCCTCCTGATCGGAATCTCCATAGGAGAGCCGTCGAGGAGAGACACTATGTCCGAGAACCATACTCGGCCGGCCAGAACGGGGCTACTAGCAACAGACGGGCCCGTCCCGATGCACTCTCTCTAGAACTCCCGGAAGCAGAGCAATTGGGGGAAATGCGTACAGAGGCAGCCTCGGCCACTCCTGTACCATGGCGTCAAGTCCAAAGGGAGCTGGATGCGTTAGGGAGAACCACAGACGACAGTGACTTCTACTTCTACTTCTGCCCTGCCGAAGTTCTCCCACAGGAGCTCCACCACCTCGGTGTGGAGTCTCCATTCCCTGGGCCTCGGCCCCTGCCTCGACAGGATGTCTGCTTCCACATTTAGATACCCCGGGATATAAACTGCCCTGATTGAACGCAGTTTCCCTTGGGCCCACAGGAGGACCTGGCGAGCCAGCTTGTTTAACGGGCGCGATCTCAACCCCCCCTGATGGTTTATATAGGAGACCACCGATGTGTTGTCTGTACGGACAACATGATGGCCCCTGAGTTCTGGCAGGAAGTGTCTCAGAGCCTGAAACACCGCCATCATCTCTAAACAATTTATATGCCAGGAACGATGATGGTCCTGGCCCTGGGCCGAGCGACCACTCATGAACTCCCCCTCACCCCGTGAGGGATGCATCCGTCATTAGAGTGACTCGACGACACAGAGCTCCCAACACTAGGCCTTGAACCAAGAACCAAGGCTGCTTCCACATCACTAACGCACGAAGGCATCGCCGCGTGACCTTGATGATGCGAAATGGATTTCCCCTGTGAGAAAACCCCTTGGTCTTGAGCCACCACTGCAACGGTCTCATGTACAACAGGCCGCAAGGAATCACGTTGGACGCTGCTGCAATCAGACCTAACAGTCTCTGATACTGTTTGACAGTGAGTGGCTGGTCTAGTTTCACCCCTTTTACTGCTGAAAGAATCGACCCCACACGAGGCTCTGATAGGCGAGCCCGCATGGTAATCGAATTCCAACTCACACCCAGATACGTAGTTCTCTGTGCTGGAGAAAGAACGCTTATCTTGGAGTTTAGTCTCAGCCCCAAGCTTTCTCATGTGTGCGAGTACAACATCTCGATGTTGAACCGCCATCTGCGCTGACTGATCTAAAATCAACCAGTCGTCGATGTAATTGAGAATTCGGATCCCCTGCATACGCATGGGAACCAGAGCTGCGTCTACACATTTTGTGAAGGTGCGGGGTGACAACGCTAGACCGAATGGAAGAACCCGATATTGGTACGCTTCTCCCCCGAAAGCGAACCGCAGGAACTTCCAGTGCTGTGGAAGGATGGATACATGGAAGTACGGACCTGATCTGTGACACGATCTGTTTGAGTGTAAGCATCTTGAAACAGAGTTTCGCTACAGCGTGATTGAGAACGCGCAGATCTAAAATGGGCCGCAACCCCCCATCCTTCTTTGGGACAATGAAATACCGGCTGTAAAACCCTGACTCCCTGCTGGCGGGAGGAACCCTTTCTATAGCCTCCTTTCGCAGAAGAGTCTGTACTTCTTGAGTCATAACCAGAGCCTGCTCTGGGCCCACCACTGTGGGCAGAACCCTGTTGAAACTGGGTGGACGACACCTGAACTGAATGGCGTACCCCTTTTTATAATATGCAGGACCCAACGAGATATGTTTGGAAGATTCCACCACTCTGCCAGAAAATCTACTAAGGGTACCAGCCTCTCGAGGCTGGCCTCTGATGTACTCTGCACAGCGAGCGCAGCGCCCTGAAGCGGCGAACCAGTAGGAAACAACTGGCCCGACTGCACTGTGACCCTCCTCGGAGGACGCAAACCATCCTCGGATGACTCGCGAGGGCTCTCCACGCCCCGGCATTGCGGCCGGGTTAGCGGATCGACCCTGTCAGGGCACTGAAGGGAGGCAGGCACCGTATACTGAGGTGGACACCGCTTGCCTTCGGAGGGGACCACCCTCACGATTCTGACACTCTTGGCGTCAGGATCTTTTCGATGCAGTAATGACGGTCCTCAGATCGGTCTTACCCTTCAAAGGCTGCGCCTGAGAGCGCCGCCCCCCACCCCACCCCTTCTATGGGGGAGTACGAGTGGCGACACTCTGTTTTTGTTGCGCTCGATGTGTGGAGCTTGTACTCAGCTTCTGCTGAACGAAGTGGCGAGTCTTCAATTCCACCTGCCTCGATATTGACGATATCCAACTCCTCAGAGCTGGATAATTGCTGTATCGATGCCTCCACCGGGGCGGAAGAAACCGCAGCGCGGGCTTCCAAACCCTGAATAGAGGCACTGGATCTGACAGGTAAAGGCAGAGATAAGGCAGAGCCCGTCTCTAACCCCGCTGTCAGATCCATTTGCGAACCCCACGACTGAAACTGCCGCTCAGCAGCGGGCCTGAGCCGCAGGGAACGCAAGCCGAAGCGCCCTCCTCAAAGAGCGCTCGGCGGGAGCGCAGCGTTCTTAATGACAAACGCTCACAGTGCTCACAGGCAGCCCTCTCGAGAGCTACCTGAGCGTGCTGCACTCCCATACAAACAACACACATGGGATGTGTTTCCCCACCCGTAATGTAGTGTGGGCAGGGATGAACACACTTTATGAACTGCTGTGGTTGTTCGCTCGCCATTTTAACTTAAATGTGTGTGCACACTTTGTCAGTATATGTATTATTTTTGTGTGAGGTGAAAAACTCCTAGTATTCTCAAATACAACGGACAAAAACACCAATCTGACAGACAATGAAACAGAGCACTACTGAAGGCACAGAAGCTATTATCTGTTTGTGTTCACGGGTGCTTTATAGTTTCTGGGTCTATGACGTCACCCGCCTATGACGTTCTGTCACTCTATTGGACTGGTTACATATGTGCTTCACGACACAATCACGCAGAGGCGTTCCCACAGCGGTGACGCAGCGCGAGTTCCCTTGAAAGGGAAATTCTTATTTATGTTATTTTGGGGTGAAATGTGATCCGCACGTTTTCATGTGATCCACCCTGTTTGTAATAACACGTGTGTCGGCTGAATATTAACGCTTTGCATCTGTGTGGTATTAATCTGCAGGTCTGTTTGCTTGTGTTGCTGTTCTCTCAGGTTTTGTCCCGTTGGCCTGCGAGGGCAGGTTGGCCCCTGTGATTGGTCCTGTTCCTCATAATTACCCAGTGTCCTCCACCACCATCAGTCTGCCCGAGGCCTTCACCTCTCCTGCCACACACTTCAGCCCTATCGTCCTGACCCCGAACACCCCGCCTCGCCCTCAGTCTGAGCTGTACGTCTTCTTATACTTTAGTGACAGATGGACTATCTTCTATCCACTTTAACTTCTAGTGGTCTGGTTTGTTTTTAAGGATTGTCTCTTGTGAGGACGTCACCGATGAAACTATCCTGCTAGAGCCAGAAGAACAGGAAGAGAGCGACACCGGGGATGATGGGATTGGGGGAGTTTTCTCGAAGTCGGCTGTGGCCGGTTATTCATCATCATCCAGCTGTAGGACTCTTGTGAATTCACCGCCTCCAGCGATTCCCCACATATCCAATAAAGAAACGGACAAACAGCCACACTACCCCGCCCTACCATGTGATAATGGGATTTGTAACAACTTCCTGCTACAGCAAGACCCACAGACAGGACGTCTGACCCTACTTCCTGTTCAGATCGCCGTACTTCAGCCAATCACAGGCGTGGATCACTTCAGTGCAGAACCACTAAACATGAAACTACCGACACCTTTATCTTCTGAAAGATCCGACGACACTTTGAGGAATGAGAGAGGCTGTGTTTCTCGTAGAGATACAGACTCATCAGTGTCTGCTCCTCACTGTACGGATCACAGCTCGTGCCGGAGATGCCCGCGCCTGCAGCGCGTCACTGACCTGCTCAGAGAAGAGCTCGCGTTTCACGACTACCTGGAGAATGGAGTCGAAGATCTGCCGATGGGTAACCGTTTATATTTAAATCATTTAAAAAAATTTTTTGATAACATTTTAACTTTTAAAAAAAAAAAATTTTAATAATTTTTTCAACTTTTATTTTTATTATTTTATTTTATTATTTTATTTTATTTATTTATTTATTTATTATTATTATTATTAGTAGTAGTAGTATTACAGAATTTTTTTTTTTTTTTTTACAATTTATTATTATTTAAATTTTTTAATTTAATTTTTGTTTTGTTTTATTATTTATATATTTTATTGTTGTTGTTGTTGTTGTTGTTGTTGTTGTTGTTGTTGTTATTATTATTATTATTATTATTATTATTATTATTATTATTATTATTATGTTTTACAATTTATAATTATTATTATATTAGTATTATTTTTATTGTTTTATTTTAACATTTTTAACATTTTATTTTGTTTTATTTGTACATTTAAAAAAAAATTTTTTACATTTGACTGTTTTTGTATTCTTTTAATTTACTTTATCATTTTTTACATTTTATTAATTTTACATTTTATTTTATTATTTTTATGTTTTTTACAATTATTAGTATTTTTTTGTATTGTTTTAATTCTTTCTTCTTTTTTTTTTTTACATTTTATTTAATTTTATTATTTTGGCACATATTTTACATATTACTACTTTTGTATTATTTTAATTTATTTTTTATTAATTTATACATTTGATCAATTTGACATTTTATTTTTTTTTCTTTACAATCATTTTTTTTTTTACAATCGTTTTGTTTTTACGTTTTATTTTATTAATTTTGCACGTTTTACGTTTTACTACTTTTGTATTATTTTAATTTATTTTTAATTTTTTACATTTAATTTTGTGTTATTTTTTTTTTACATTTTATTTTGTTTAATTATTTTTTTTAGTTGTGTTTATGTAAGAATAGGCCACATATTTTCACAGATTTTTGTCTTGAATTGTCTTAATCAGTTCTTTGTCGCTGAGGCTCGAGAACTCGCTCATGACTTGTCTCTTTCTAGGAGAATACATCTTTTCCTTAAAAAGCCTCCAGTTTGACACGTTTTGCCGAGCAATAAGGGAGAAATTCAGCACTGTGTCCTGGGAGCAGAAGCTGTTGTGTGACCTGCACCATCTGATTAACCTGTGAGTATCAGCATGAACCCAGATCTCTTTCCTTATTTACATCTGGAGCATTTGGTTTGAGATGAAGCTGAAGAAACTCTCTGTGTCTCTGTGATATTCTGGGCTCCTTTAGTTTAACTCTGTGATTTTCTTCGCCCATTTCATCATCTGCCAAGCAAAAATCCTGCATCTGATCGCTTAGTAAAATACACTAGAAAAAAATATTTTCTTTCTTAGTATTTTTGCATGGGGTCCAAAAAATAAACTTAAGTCAAAGGAAAAACAAGTTTATGTTTCTTACCCCGTGCACAGATATTTTTCTTGTTGTAAGCATAAACTCATTAAGAAAACAAGACTCATTATCTTTAGTCATTTTGCTTCTCAATATCTTGATTTAAGGATAATTAAATATTGAAAAACAAAACAAAAATACTAAGAACATAATTTAATTTTTTAATAATTTCATCAGCAGTCTATATCTGTAAGATAATATCTTTGTAATATCATTATTAATTCATTGGCATATTTTAGTTAGTTAGTATGTTTGTTTGTTTGTTAGCTATATCTGTAAGATATTATATCTTGTCATATTATTATTATTTCATTGGCATATTTCGTTAGTTAGTTAATTAGTTAGTTAGTTAGTTGTAAGCTATATCTGTGCGATATCTTGTAATATTATTATTATTATTATTATTATTATTAATTTATTGGCAGAAATTAGTTAGTCAGTTAGTTAGTTAGTTAGTTGTTAGTTAGCTATATCTGTAAGATATCTTGTAATTTTATTATTATTAATTCATTGGCAGAATTTAGTTAGTTGGTTAGTTAGTTAGTTGCAAGTTAGTTGTTTGTTAGTTGCAAGTTAGTTGTTAGTTAGTTGTAAGTTAGTTTGTTTGTTAGCTATATCTGTACGATAATATATCTTGTAATATTATTTCATCTGCATGTTTACTTAGTTAGTTAGTTAATTAATTAGTTGTGAGTTAGTTATTAGTTAGCTATATCTGTAAGATATCTTGTAATATTATTATTATTAATTAATTGGCAGAATTTAGTTAGTCAGTTAGTTAGTCAATCAGTCAGTTAGTCAGTTAGTCAGTCAGTCAGTCAGTCAGTCAGTCAGTCAGTTAGTCAGTTAGTCAGTCAGTCAGTCAGTCAGTCAGTCAGTCAGTCAGTCAGTCAGTCAGTTAGTCAGTCAGTCAGTCAGTCAGTCAGTTAGTCAGTCAGTTAGTCAGTTAGTCAGTCAGTCAGTCAGTCAGTTAGTCAGTTAGTCAGTCAGTCAGTCAGTCAGTCAGTCAGTCAGTCAGTCAGTCAGTCAGTCAGTCAGTCAGTTAGTCAGTTAGTCAGTCAGTTAGTCAGTCAGTCAGTTAGTCAGTCAGTCAGTCAGTTAGTCAGTTAGTCAGTCAGTTAGTCAGTCAGTCAGTCAGTCAGTCAGTCAGTCAGTCAGTCAGTCAGTTAGTCAGTTAGTCAGTCAGTTAGTCAGTCAGTCAGTTAGTCAGTCAGTCAGTCAGTTAGTCAGTTAGTTAGTTAGTCAGTCAGTTAGTCAGTCAGGGGTGCGTTTCCCGTACAACGACGTTACTTACTGCTTAACTACCATAGTACGTTGCATCGTTGAAGAAATCAACTAGCTAGTTTTTCCCGAAACCGTATTGTCGCAAATCTGTCGTTCAACCACGTTGGTTAATGATGTCACGCAGGTGGTGGAGTAATAACTGCTTTTAATGAATTAGTTTGAGATCGAATTCATGCTAGATTTTTTGCTATAAATTATGGACATGGCATCTGAGGACTAATTCTTATTTTTCTCAGTTATTTTGCTTTATTTCCAGATTCAATCACAGGCTCGTTTTCACGCACTAGACCAGGTACACACATGTGCACTCTTCAAAAAAGGTGCTTTAAATCTCTTGACAAGCTAAAAGACATAAATGACATTTGTATGTATTCGAAATAAAAGATATAGATTGTACTAAATGTCAGCTTGATTATTTTGCTCAAGGATTTGTGAAGTCCACATGTCATGCAAATAAGAAACTCTGCTTCTAACCACAGGTCGAGATCTGTCGTTGCAACCACACAAGTTTGCGATGCTGTTTGCCAATGTTCGTTGGAACTATGGTTTCGGGAAACACCGACTCGTTGAACCTTGTTGATAACGATGGAACTTGCGACCATAGTTGGCTAATGATGCTTTTAAGAAACGCACCCCTGTTAATTAGTTAGTTAGTTAGTTAGTTGTAAGTTAGCTATATCTGTAAGATATCTTGTAATATTATTATTATTATTATTATTAATTCATTGGCAGAATTTAGATAGTTAGTTAGTTAGTTAGTTTGTTAGTTAGTCAGTCAGGTGTCAGTCAGTTATAGTTAGTTTGTTATTTAGTTAGTTAGTTAGTTAGTTAGTTGTAAGTTAGCTATATCTGTACGATAATATATCTTGTAAGATTATTTCATTGGCATATTTACTTAGTTAGGTAGTTAGTTAATTAGTTAGTTGTGAGTTAGTTAGTTAGTTAGTTAGTTAGCTATATCTGTAAGATATCTTGTAATTTTATTATTATTAATTGTAATATTATTTCATTGGCATATTTAGTTAGTCAGTCAGTTAGTTAGTTAGTTAGTTGTTAGTTGGTTGTTAGTTAGCTATATCTGTAAGATATCTTGTAATATTATTATTATTAATTAATTGGCAGAATTTAGTTAGTCAGTTAGTTAGTCAATCAGTCAGTTAGTCAGTTAGTCAGTCAGTCAGTCAGTCAGTTAGTCAGTTAGTCAGTCAGTCAGTCAGTCAGTCAGTCAGTCAGTCAGTTAGTCAGTTAGTCAGTCAGTCAGTCAGTCAGTCAGTTAGTCAGTCAGTTAGTCAGTCAGTTAGTCAGTTAGTCAGTCAGTCAGTCAGTCAGTCAGTCAGTCAGTTAGTCAGTCAGTCAGTCAGTCAGTCAGTCAGTCAGTCAGTCAGTCAGTTAGTCAGTTAGTCAGTCAGTCAGTCAGTCAGTTAGTCAGTCAGTCAGTCAGTCAGTCAGTCAGTCAGTCAGTTAGTCAGTTAGTCAGTTAGTCAGTCAGTCAGTCAGTCAGTCAGTTAGTCAGTCAGTCAGTCAGTCAGTCAGTTAGTCAGTTAGTCAGTCAGTTAGTCAGTCAGTTAGTCAGTTAGTCAGTCAGTCAGTCAGTCAGTTAGTCAGTTAGTCAGTCAGTTAGTCAGTCAGTTAGTCAGTTAGTCAGTCAGTCAGTCAGTCAGTCAGTCAGTTAGTCAGTTAGTCAGTCAGTCAGTCAGTCAGTTAGTCAGTCAGTCAGTCAGTCAGTCAGTTAGTCAGTTAGTCAGTCAGTCAGTCAGTCAGTCAGTCAGTCAGTTAGTTAGTCAGTTAGTCAGTTAGTCAGTCAGTCAGTCAGTCAGTTAGTTAGTCAGTTAGTCAGTCAGTTAGTCAGTCAGTCAGTCAGTCAGTCAGTTAGTCAGTTAGTTAGTCAGTCAGTCAGTCAGTTAGTCAGTCAGTCAGTCAGTTAGTCAGTCAGTCAGTCAGTCAGTCAGTCAGTCAGTCAGTCAGTCAGTCAGTCAGTTAGTCAGTCAGTCAGTCAGTCAGTCAGTTAGTCAGTCAGTCAGTTAGTCAGTTAGTCAGTCAGTTAGTCAGTCAGTCAGTCAGTCAGTCAGTCAGTTAGTCAGTCAGTCAGTCAGTCAGTTAGTCAGTTAGTTAGTTAGTTAGTCAGTCAGTCAGTCAGTTAGTCAGTTAGTTAGTTAGTCAGTCAGTTAGTCAGTCAGGGGTGCGTTTCCCGTACAACGACGTTACTTACTGCTTAACTACCATAGTACGTTGCATCGTTGAAGAAATCAACTAGCTAGTTTCCCGAAACCGTATTGTCGCAAATCTGTCGTTCAACCACGTTGGTTAATGATGTCACGCAGGTGGTGGAGTAATAACTGCTTTTAATAAATTAGTTTGAGATCGAATTCATGCTAGATTTTTTGCTATAAATTATGGACATGGCATCTGAGGACTAATTCTTATTTTTCTCAGTTATTTTGCTTTATTTCCAGATTCAATCACAGGCTCGTTTTCACGCACTAGACCAGGTACACACATGTGCACTCTTCAAAAAAGGTGCTTTAAATCTCTTGACAAGCTAAAAGACATAAATGACATTTGTATGTATTCGAAATAAAAGATATAGATTGTACTAAATGTCAGCTTGATTATTTTGCTCAAGGATTTGTGAAGTCCACATGTCATGCAAATAAGAAACTCTGCTTCTAACCACAGGTCGAGATCTGTCGTTGCAACCACACAAGTTTGCGATGCTGTTTGCCAATGTTCGTTGGAACTATGGTTTCGGGAAACACCGACTCGTTGAACCTTGTTGATAACGATGGAACTTGCGACCATAGTTGGCTAATGATGCTTTTAAGAAACGCACCCCTGTTAATTAGTTAGTTAGTTAGTTAGTTAGTTAGTTGTAAGTTAGCTATATCTGTAAGATATCTTGTAATATTATTATTATTATTATTAATTCATTGGCAGAATTTAGATAGTTAGTTAGTTAGTTAGTTAGTTAGTTAGTTTGTTAGTTAGTCAGTCAGTCAGGTGTCAGTCAGTTATAGTTAGTTTGTTATTTAGTTAGTTAGTTAGTTAGTTAGTTGTAAGTTAGCGATATCTGTACGATAATATATCTTGTAATATTATTTCATTGGCATATTTACTTAGTTAGGTAGTTAGTTAATTAGTTAGTTGTGAGTTAGTTAGTTAGTTAGTTAGTTAGTTAGCTATATCTGTAAGATATCTTGTAATTTTATTATTATTAATTGTAATATTATTTCATTGGCATATTTAGTTAGTCAGTCAGTTAGTTAGTTAGTTAGTTGTTAGTTGGTTGTTAGTTAGCTATATCTGTAAGATATCTTGTAATATTATTATTATTATTATTATTTATTTTTTGGCAGAAGTTAGTTAGTTAGTTAGTTGTAAGTTAGCTATATCTGTAAGATATCTTGTAATATTATTATTATTATTATTAATTCATTGGCAGAATTTAGTTAGTTAGTTAGTCAGTCAGTCAGTCAATTAGTCAGTTAATTAGTTAGTTAGTTGCAAGTTAGTTGTTAGTTAGTTGCAAGTTAGTTAGCTATATCTGTAGGATAATATATCTTGTAATATTATTTCATTGGCATATTTACTTAGTTAGTTAGTTAGTTAGTTAATTAGTTAGTTGTGAGTTAGTTAGTTAGCTATATCTGTAAGATATCTTGTAATTTTATTATTATTAATTGTAATATTTGGCATATTTAGTTAGTTAGTTAGTTGTTAGTTAGTTGTTAGTTAGCTATATCTGTGAGATATCTTGTAATTTTATTATTATTAATTCATTGGCAGATTTTAGTAAGTTAGTTGTAAGTTAGTTGTTAGTTAGTTGTTAGTTAGTTAGGTAGTTATATCTGTAAGATAATATATATTGTAATATTATTATTTCATTGGCATATTTAGTTAGTTAGCTACAGTAAATCTGTAAGATATCTTGTAGTATTATTATTATTATTATTATAAATACATTTGCAGATTTTATTTAGTTAGTTGGTTAGTTAGTTAATTAGTTAGTCAGTTAGTTTGCTATATCTAAGATA
>CM077179.1:40330576-40368076 GCA_039654105.1 Coreius guichenoti | reverse complement strand
AAAACAGCTGATTTACACTGGAGTAATATTTCACAATTTTTACTGTATTTTTGATCAGATAAATTCAGCTTTGATCACAGGAATAAACTATATTTTACTATATATTCACATAGAAAATGGGTATTTTAAATTGTAATAATATTTCAAATTTTTTACTGTATTTTTAATCAAATAAATTTAGCTTTGATCACAGGAATAAATTACACTTTACTATATATTCACATAGAGAACAGCTGATTTACACTGGAATAATATTTCACAATTTTTGATCAGATAAATTCAGCTTTGATCACAGGAATAAATTATATTTTACTATATATTCAAATAGAATATTGGTATTTTAAATTGTAATAATATTTCACAATTTTTACTGTATTTTTGATCAAATAAATTCAGCTTTGATCACAGGAATAAATTATATTTTACTATATATTCACATAGAAAACATTGGAGTAATACATTGGAGTAATATTTCACAATTTTTACTGTATTTTTGATCAAGTAAATGCAGCCTTGGTGAGCAGAAATATATTTTTTTAAAACGTACCGACCCCAAACGTTTGAATGTGTACACTCCAATCATATTCATCCTCTTCAACACATTGGGTCGAATTACACAAAGATATAAGCTTTATATAAGCCAGATTTAGTTCTGTTTTAATTGTGTTTATCCATTTATCGATCTGTTTCATCTGTGCTCTCGAACAGGAGCTTCACCAGCAGCTGATCATTGAGAGCAGAAATCTGAAAAAGACCAGAACTTTCTACCACAAGCTGATCCAGCAAGAGAGAAAAAACAAAGGTACAGCAATAGAAAACCTCATGCCTGTCCATTAATTATGCAATACAGATGTTCCTCAGTCGTCAGATGTGTGTGTGTGCGTGTGTGTGTGTGTGTGTGTCTTTGTAGGTTTAGACACAAAGGTGATGGTGTCTAAAGTCAAGCTGCAGTTTGACGAGCTCAGAGCCAAAGTTGAGTTTCTACATTCTGTGAGGAAATATCTCCAGGTTTGTGCCAGTGTGTTTTAAAGACATTTCTGAGCAATAATATTCTGCATTTACATTTATTTACTTGGCAAAGACGCTTTTATAAAGGATTACATTTATCAGAACACTGGGAATCAAGACATTGATGTTGTCAGGAACTTCAAAATACTAAAAACTAGAGATCTGACTGTGAAGTGATGTCTGATTGGATAAGCCAAATACAAAGCCATTGTAAAAATAAAAAAATTAAAATGATTTTTTTGTGATTATTATTATTAATAATAATAACGATAATGATAATAACAGGTTATTATTAGTAGTAGTAGTAGTATTAGTATTATTATTAATAATAGGTTGTTGTTATTGTTTGTATTATTAATAATAATAATGTTTATAATTATGATGATAATTATGATTGCAATAATAATATAAAAAATATATATTTACATTATTATTATTAATAGATTGTTGTTAATAATAATAATAATTCTAGATTATTATTATTATTATTATGTTGTTGTTATAATAATGTTTTATAATTGATAGTAATAAAATATTAATGTTATTATTATTATTATTATTATTATTAATAGACTATTGTGTTGTTGTAGTTAATAATAATAATAATACAAATAATAGGTTGTTACTATTTGTAGTGTTAATATTAATAATAATGTTAATAATAATAATAATGATGATGATAATAATAAATTGTTGTTGTTGTTATTATTATTAATAATATATTATTTGTATTATTTGTATTATTAATATATTGTTATTATTGGCATTATTATTATTATTATTATTATTAATTTATAATCAATTCAATTATCTAATTTATTATAAATGAATATTAATAATATTAATAACAAAATATTCAAAATGAACTATTATTTTAACAATTCATTTAAACATCTAATTCTAGTATTTAGAAGTTCCTAAAATCACCAAAATTATGGACTTGATCCCCAATGTACTGATGAATTTAAACTTTTAATAAACTGTAAGAATCAAATTAAAATGTTGAATTTAAAATGTTTTTGCCAGGTAAATAAATGTAATGTAATTTAATTATTAGTTATTCATTGAAAATGAATGGTCTGGTCACTATGGTCACTATGGTCTTTGTCATATTGTTGCCTCGAGCATTTTAATAAAGCAATAAGCCATTTTTACCAATTTTAACACTAGTGTAATATTATTTAATTTTTAACATTTATTTAAAATGTTTTTAATTTTAAGTGTTTGATATTGCCAAAGCTGCTTTAAGGCAAACCTACCAGCTAATCTTCAACATGTTTGCCATGAAACATTAGTTTTGGATTGATCTATGTTTAGAATTTACACTGAAAATAATTCTGTTTCATAAGGGAACTCACAGAACTCTGACAGGAATTCAGTGACGTCAGGCCTGTAATGTGATTGGTTATCAATGCACACACGATCTAATATCTGTGATGTGTGTGTGTGTCAGGTGTTGTGTGTGGATCAGTGTGGTTTGGCGCTCTCTCTGCTGCCCTCTCTGGCTGCGTGTGGATCTGCGCCGCTGGAGCTGCAGCACTCGGAGGATCCTGCGGTTCTGCACTTCCTGTGTGAGCGGCGCAGGGGGAACGGCTGCCCGCTAGTGGCCGCAACTGCCCGAGGGCTAATGGCGTACCTGTATGCCAGGTACTGAGAGCCTGTAATGAATGTGTGTGAACGCAATCAAATGAGTCTTTTTGAAACCACTCTTCCCCTCGTCACAGGAACGCTCACTCTGAGGGGTTTATTCAGCAGTTCTTCTACACGTATCGCTACTTCTGCACCCCTGAGGAGCTTCTGCAGTTTCTTATGGACAAATTTAACAGCACACTGGGGTATGAATTAAATAAATATGACCACTGTAACAATAAACTAGAAAAATGTAAACTGGTCAAGAAAACCTTAGATGTTGACCTGAAAATATAGTTTGAATGTTATACAGGCGCTTAGTTGGAATACTTTGATTGTTTTAAGAGAGTTTTGAAATCTGAAGGGATAGATACACTATATTGCCAAAAGTATTGGGACGCCCCTCGAAATCATTGAATTCAGGTGTTCAATCACTTCATGGCCACAGGTGTATAAATCAAGCACTAGGCATGCAGACGCTTCTACAAACATTTGTGAAAGAATGGGTCGCTCTCAGGAGCTCAGTGAACTCAAGCGTGGTACCGTGATAGGTTGCCACCTGTGCAATAAGTCCATTCCTGACATTTCCTCACTACTAAATATTCCACACTCAAATGTTAGTGGTATTATAACAAAGTGGAAGCAATTGGGAACAACAGAAACTCAGCCACGAAGTGGTAGGCCACGTAAAATCACAGAGCGGGGTCAGCGCATGCTGAGGGACACAGAAGTCGCCAACTTTCTGCAGAGTCAATAGCTACAGACCTCCAAACTTCTGTGGCCTTCAGATTAGCTCAAGAACAGTGCGTAGAGAGCTTCAAGTGTAGCTTTTGAGAGCTTGCCAAGTGTAAAGTTTGGTGGAGGGGGGATTATGGTGTGGGGTTGTTTTTCAGGGGTTGGGCTTGGCCCCTTAGTTCCAGTGAAAGGAACTCTTAATGCTTCAGCATACCAAGACATTTTGGACAATTTCATGCTCCCAACTTTGTGGGAACAGTTTGGGGATGGCCCCTTCCTGTTCCAAGTGCACAAAGCAAGGGTCCATAAAGGTCCATAAAGACATGATGAGCGAGTTTGGTGTGGAGGAACTTGACTGGCCTGCACAGAGTCCTGACCTCAACCCGATAGAACACCTTTGGGATGATTTAGAGCGGAGACTGCGAGCCTCACAAATGTGCTTCTAGAAGAATGGTCAAAAATCCCCATAAACACACTCCTAAACCTTGTGGAAAGCCTTCCCAGAAGAGCTGAAGCTGTTATAGCTGCAAAGGGTGGGCCAACTCCATATTAAACCCTACGGATTAAGAATGGGATGTCATTAAAGTTCATGTGCATGTAAAGGCAGGCGTCCCAAAACTTTTGGCAATATAGTGTGGATGGATGGATGGATGGACAGATGGACGGACGGATGGATGGACAGATAGATAGACAGACGGATGGATTTTGTTAAGCCAACATAATTAAGGTTTACAGAAAGAGTCAATCATCCACAGTATAATAATTAAATAATAATCTCCAAGAAGTTAAATTAAATGAGATGTAATTATGTTCTCCATTAATTGTCAAACTGCAGAGCGAATGAAGATCCCTCATCAGACGGAGCGAAAGTGTATCAGCGCACTCTGGATTTATTACACTTCTGGATTGGAGACGGACAGTTGTTGGACTTCAGCTCCGGCTCTAGCCTCCTTCACACACTGGACGCGTTCCTGACCTCTGAGGTATCACACAGAACGCTTGTGTGTGTGTGTGTGTGTATGAGTGTATGAGTGTGTGAGTGTGTGTGTGTGTGTGTGTGTGAGAGTGTGTGTATGAGTGTGTGTGTAAGTGTGGGTGTGTGTGTGTGTGTGTGTGTGTGTGTGTGTGTGTGTGTGTGTGTGTGTGTGTGTGTGAGATAACTGCGGTACGCTGTTTCTTCAGGTGGCGCCGATTGACAGTCGCGGAGAGAGTCTGCTCGTAATGCTCCAGGCCACGCCCAGGAAGAGGCGTGTCTGTGGCCTGTCGTGTCCGGGCGACGCCTCCATCAGTCCAGAGGACGAGGACACGCAGTCAGTTCAGTCCATCGAAGAAGCTGCTCGAAAGGTCTGTGAACGTCAAAGGTCAAATGCTCATGCATTTAATACTAGAACCACCACGGGGTAAAATTTACCCATGGCTGTTTTTAAATGTACAGATTTTCAATAAAATATCCAAGTCTCCCAATCATTGACTTTTACTAAAATTGTGTTATTTACAATCCCCTGTTGTTAAAAATTGTTTAGATAAAACCCAGATTAAACAACAGGGCATTTATATCTAAAACCTTCAGCAGGACAAATTTACCCCTATATAATTCCTTTATTTTCGTGCTGTGTTTGAGCAACGTGTCGGCTTACTGTAAACAGTCACACAATGCACATTCATATGAAGATGTTTTAGCCTACTCATAAATGTTCAAACTTTGGATTAATTATTAATTTTTGTTGTGTTGTTTGCTACTGTGTTGCTATTTATTCAAGTCTGCCCGTTTCCTGAAAAATAAAATATTTCCGATCTATGATGCAATGAATAAAACAAATTTGTATGAATACACCAATCAGGCATAACATTATGACAGGTGAAGTGAATAACACTGATTATCTCTTCATCACGGCACCTGTTAGTGGGTGGGATATATTAGGCAGCAAGTGAACATTTTGTCCTCCAAGTTGATGTGTTAGAAGCAGGAAAAATGGGCAAGCGTAAGGATTTGAGCGAGTTTGACAAGGGCCAAATTGTAATGGCTAGACGACTGGGTCAGAGCATCTCCAAAACTGCAGCTCTTGTGGGGTGTTCCCGGTCTGCAGTGGTCAGTATCTATCAAAAGTGCTCCAAGGAAGGAACAGTGATGAACCGGCAACAGGGTCATGGGCGGCCAAGGCTCATTGATGCACGTGGGGAGCGAAGGCTGGCCCGTGTGGTCCGATCAAACAGACGAGCTACCGGAGCTCAAATTGCTCAAGAAGTTAATGCTGGTTCTGATAGAAAGGTGTCAGAATACACAGTGCATCGCAGTTTGTTGCGTATGGGGCTGCATAGCCGCAGACCAGTCAGGGTGCCCATGCTGACCCCTGTCCACCGCCGAAAGCGCCAACAGTGGGCACGTGAGCATCAGAACTGGACCACGGAGCAATGGAAGAAGGTGGCCTGGTCTGATGAATCACGTTTTCTTTTACATCACGTGGATGGCCGGGTGTGTGTGCGTGGCTTACCTGGGGAACACATGGCACCAGGATGCACTATGGGAAGAAGGCAAGCCGGCGGAGGCAGTGTGATGCTTTGGGCAATGTTCTGCTGGGAAACCTTGGGTCCTGCCATCCATGTGGATGTTACTTTGACACGTACCACCTACCTAAGCATTGGTGCAGACCATGTACACCCTTTCATGGCTGTGGCTCTGTCAGCAGGATAATGCTCCTGCCACAAAGCAAAAATGGTTCAGGAATGGTTTGAGGAGCACAACAACGAGTTTGAGGTGTTGACTTGGCCTCCAAATTCCCCAGATCTCAATCCAATCGAGCATCTGTGGGATGTGCTGAACAAACAAGTCCGATCCATAGAGGCCCCACCTCGCAACTTACAGGACTTAAAGGATCTGCTGCTAACATCTTGGTGCCAGATACCACAGCACACCTTCAGGGGTCTAGTGGAGTCCATGCCTGGACGGGACCAACACAATATTAGGAAGGTCGTCATAATGTTATGCCTGATCAGTGTATGTGATTAATGACATTTTATTATAATATTACACCACCCAAATATGCATTTATTTCCTTCTAATTCTCGTTGTCATGGGGGGGTGATTGGCAAAAATATCGATTTCGATCTTGATTCAGTATCAATTCATATGTATAGCCTAATGTACATATATAAGGAAAAATAAGTTTGCCTTTTTAGCACTATTTTAAACTTTTCTTGGCTTAAATTATATTTGCTCGCATTGATTAATATTCACTTGTGTGTGGTTATATAAGAATCATTAAAAATATTAGGATGTAAGTTATTAACGTTTTAAAATGTCACATTTAAACAAATCTAGTGTTTGATCATGTCTAAATATTTATTCAAATGCAAAACCTAAAAACAAGTAAGCAGTTATGATCTGCAATACTTTGAGCAACTACACTAGATAGGCCTACATATGTATTTATTAAAGAGCCATACAGGCACCTAGTGAGTAATGGCATTACAAATGAAAATTATTATTTTTCCAGCCACAAAATGACTCTAATTTGCCTCTTTGCATTGGAATTCTCTATTTTAACCTTAATTACTACACTGATTGATAAATAATACAAATATTAGAAGAAAAATATTTTAAGTGGTCATTAATGGACCATAATTATTGCACAAATAGTATTTAGTATCAAAAGATCTCCTCAAAATATTCAATAAATATTATTGAACTAAAATATAGAACATTTATTTAATTGAAAAATAGTTAAGGTGTATGGTCACACTTGACCACCAATGAGTATGAGTGTGACCAATTAGTAAGGAATACCTGAGGGCTAAATACAAGAAAAACTTTAATGTTAACAATGTTGCATCTCCATCACTCTCCATAATAAAATTATACTGTAAATGTGACTGACGTAATAATCAATGCACACTATGCTGTACTGTTTACCAAAAATTGCTGCAAATACCTGTACAGTGAAGCTGTTGGCCATTCAAATGTATTGACAGCGCTGGTTTGTTTGGAACTATTGAGCGCTCCATGAACCACGTGACCGCGCGCGCCGGCGCGAGATGAAAGCATGTCGCATGTTTTTCAACGGCTCTGGCTTTAACTGTTAGGCCACATTAAGTGCGCCAAAACGGTATTTATTGTTTGAATTTCGTATATTAAAACTTAAAAAACTTTGTTTCATATCAAAAGCAGGTTTGGCAATTTGGCGTGAGATTTACTTGGGCAGAGTGAGAGCATGAGACAGAGCCTGAAAGCGTGTGTCTCGCGCCAAATGCGTGAGAGGTGGCAACCCTGCTTAAATGTGTATTTTGTATCTTTCCTCTAGTCTGAAAGAACACAATGCTTTTGTCTGTAGTGTCTTGCCTAAAATCAAACGAATGTATACTTGTGTACAACATCCACTGATGGACTGACTATATGTGTGTGTTGTTGATTTGATGATGGTGTGTGTAGGGTTTCCAGTGGCGTGTGTCACGTGTGGTGGAGCCGCAGACGGCCGTGTCTAAAGAGAAAGGCTTCTCCATCGCTGCGGCGCTTCCTCGGCCGTGTTACGCCTCGCTGATGAGTGTGACCAACACCAGCCTGAGATCAGAGGAGAGACTGGCCTTCAGTCAGACCGAACACACTCCGCGGCACATCGCACAGCAGCTCACCCTTCTGGAGCAGGTGCCGATTCATGAAAGAGT
This sequence comes from Coreius guichenoti, assembly GCA_039654105.1. Classification (NCBI taxonomy): domain Eukaryota; kingdom Metazoa; phylum Chordata; class Actinopteri; order Cypriniformes; family Gobionidae; genus Coreius; species Coreius guichenoti. Next base: position 40,360,045 of record CM077179.1, on the reverse strand, counting down.
CTCTTCTGCTCACCAAGGCTGTGTTTATCTGATCATAAATACAGTAAAACAGTGAAATATTATTCCAGTGTAAATCAGCTGTTCTCTATGTGAATATATAGTAAAGTGTAATTTATTCCTGTGATCAAAGCTGAATTTATCATCATTACTCCAGTCTTCAGTGTCACATGATCCTTCACAAATCATTCTCATATGAGGATTTGATGCTCAAGAAACATTTATGATTATTATCAATGTTGAAAACAGTCGTGCTGCTTCAAATTTTCGCTTTATTCATACGTTTGGGGTAATATTTAAAAATATAAGTAATAAATTAATAGTTTTATTCAGCAAGGACTCATTAAATTGATCATTAAAGTGACATTAAAGACATTTATAATGTTTAAAACATTTAATATAAATTATGTCCTTTTAAACTTTTTATTCATTAACTCTTTCCCCGCCAAACACTGAATTTTCCGTGTTTTCACTGTTATACAGTAGGGGGCGCTATTACACATCTTCTGAACGAGTACTGAATCTCCTGATCAAAACACAGGCGAAGAAGAAGCAAAAAAACAAGCGATATCATATGTAAGCAGATGCATATGTAAAATAACGTGATCATCAACATTAAACATCATATAAATTAAAACTGCCTAATATTAGTGAATGAAATGTCGCCCCAGGACGAGCTCTAGGACTGAAGCATTATGGGTGTTGATGGACTCGATCAATTCTTGTTTAAAAGAAGAGGGTCTGTTTTTTCTTTTGATATATTGCATGCTCAGATATTCATACAGCAAAATATTCTATGGACTATTCAATTTTTGTGAAAATGATCAAAAACCCTGGCGGTGGCTGGCAACTTTTTTTAAAAACGCTGGCGGGGAAAGAGTTAAAGAATCCTGAACAAAATGTATCACAGTTTCCACAAATATATTAAGCGAAAAAAATAAATAAATTAGTTTTAATTGTTTTTGATTATATTATATTATATTAATAACATTAAAATAGTATATTATATTATTATATTACTTTAATATTATTATATTATATACCTATAACATTGATAATATATCAAAACTGCTTCATCACTATTTGTTTTATTTATTTTAATAACTTGTTAATTGTAACTAATATTATATTGTTACTTTTATTATTATTATTACATATTAACAATAAGATATATATATATATATATATATATATATATATATATATATAAGCAAAAAAAACTTCAACATTAATATCGGTTCTTATTTTTAGCAGCAAATCAAATCATATTATATTATATTTATTATATTATATTATATTAATAACATTTAAAATAGTAAATTATTATATTGTATACCTATAACTTTAATAATATAGCAAAACTGCTTCATCACTATTTGTTTTATTTATTTTAATAACTTGTTAATTGTTACTAATATTATATTGTTACTATTATTATTATTATTATTATTACATATTAACAATAAGATTATTATATATTAAGCGAAAAAAACTTCAACATTAATATCGGTTCTTATTATAAGCATCAAATCCTCATATTAGAATGATTTGTGAAGGATCATGTGACACTGAAGACTGGAGTAATGATGATAAATTCAGCTTTGATCACAGGAATAAATTACACTTTACTATATATTCACATAGAGAACAGCTGATTTACACTGGAATAATATTTCACAATTTTACTGATTTTATTGTATTTTTTTATCAAATAAATGCAGCCTTGGTGAGCAGAAGAGACTTTTATTCAGTAAAAAAATCTTAATTATTCCAATCATTTTACTGGTAGTTTAAATCAAAGTATTTGAATGTCCTCAATTTTTTTAAATTTCCGTCATTGTTTGTTTTATTTTTATTTTTATTTTTATTTAATTATCATTGTCATTATTTTTCTTCTCTGTTCTCACGCTGTCATTTCCTGCTCCACCTCTAGGTGGCGACACATGATCATTGTATTATTTTCATGCATCTCTTGATTTTTGAGTTTGTCAAAGGACAGAATCACCTCTCATATGTCAAATAACCGTTTGATTCAGCATTTATATTCATGTCTCGCGCAGGAAATATTTCAGGCCTGTCATCCAGTTCACTTTCTGAACTCCAGAGCACATGGGGTGGCAGAAAACTCCAGAAACATCTCCAGGTGAGTTTCCACTTTAAAAACTGTACAAAGAAATGTCCGTAAAAGGATAGTTAACACAGTGTGCGTTTGTATGATCTGCTTTATTAAGTCTCAGAATCTTTCTAACAAATCTGACTTTATTTAACACACCACAAGACTATTTAAATGACCTGTAAAAAGAGAAAAGGTGGTTTAAATTGTGAAAACCTGCAGAACGGTGACCACGCGGCCTATTTTACATGCATAAAAATCATTTTCATCTAAAATCTTGAAAAGTGAAAAATTATGTTCTTCCTGTATTTTTGTAGTGTTTTCCAGTACAAATTCTGAAATCAAGATACATTTACTGGAGAAGCTAAATGACTTATAATAGTCTTGTTTTCTGAAAAATTCATTGAAATTAGATTTTATGCTTAAAACCAGAAAAAAAATCTGACAATGTGGTTAATAAACTTAATTTAAAGGGAAAATCTGATGTTAAGCATAATCTTGATTTAAGAATGTTTAAGAAATCATTCTGATCTGCTGCTCAAGAAACATTTCTGATTATTAGCAATATTTCTTGTGGAAATTGATACATTTCAGGATTCTTTGATGGATAGAAAGTTCAAAAGAACAGCATTTATTAGAAATAGTATCTTTTGTAACATTATGAATGTCTTTACTGTCACTTTTGAGCAATTTAAAGGCACACTATGTAACTTTTTTGTTCAAAATGTATTTATATTTAAATAAGTCAATACATCATCAGTTCTTCTTCTAGAGTGTGTTTTTGTCTTACCGTGGTAAGCCTATTATAAGTGTTTATATTTTAGACCTGATGGGATGTGATAATATGACCCCAAACATTTATAGAGTTATTGTATAAAAAAACATACATTTTAATAATACAAATTATATATATGTGACCCTGGACCACAATAAGGGTCAATTTATTGAAATTGAGATTTATACACCATCTGAAAGCTGAATAAATGAGCTTCCCATTGATGTGTGGTTTGTTATGATAGGACAATATCTGGACAATATTTGAAAATCTGGAATCTGAGGGTGCAAAAAAATCTAAATATTGAGAAAATCTCCTTTAAAGTTGTCCAAATGAAGTCCTTAGCAATGCATATTACTACTAATAATACATTTTTGATATATTAGGACATTTACAAAGTATCTTCATGGAACATGATCTTAATATCTTAATGATTTTTGGCATAAAAGAAAAATGGATAATTTTGACCCATACAATGTATTGTTGGCTATTGCCACAAATATACCCGTGAGACACATGACTGGTTTTGTGCTCCAGGGTCACATAAAATATATATTTTTTCGTTTACTTCTCATCTCTATGTTTATGCTGTGTTTTGTTGTTGTTTGAGGTGTTTGGAAGTGTCTTGTTTTGTGATAATGCCACACAAGTCGTGCTGTGTGTTGTTCAGGTGTGTGTCTGTAGAGGGCAGCGGTCTGTTCCTGAGGGCCGTGTCGGGGCCCGAGGGGCCGCTGCACACACTCATCACACACGCAGAATGGGTCAGCAACTGGGTTTCTGCAGAACTCGTCATCTGTGACTCGGTCAAGGTGATTTCACTGAGCATCTGCCAATCATGTCAATGTTTATGAATGAAACTGGTTATGAATGTTCACAACACAATAGTTCTGAAGCAGGGTTATTATGAGTAAAACAGGATATTGCATGAGAGAAATTAATTTATCCATCACAGCACCTTGTCTGGGGAAAACAAAGAAATTATATCATACATAAAAAACATATTTTTCGTTTTTTTTTTTTTGCACTGTAACGTTTTCATGTTTTTCAATAATATTAATAATAACAAGTCTGCTTCACAGTTATTTTAATTATTTTAATAAATTGTTTAATTATATTATATTATATTTATTATATAACATCAATAATATAGCTAAACTGCTTGACCACTATTTGTTTTATTTATTTTAATAATTTAAGTGTTACTAATATTATACTGTTATAATTATAATTATTATTATTGTTATTACATATAGTATTAATAATAAAAACTGCTTCACCATTATGTTTTAATTATTTTAATAATTGTTATATATATTTTTTAAAACTCTTCATTGTTAATAATATTATATTGTTATTTTTATTATTTTTTATTTATTATTACATATAATATTAATAATAACAAAACTGCTTCACTGCTATTTGTTTTAATTGTTTTAGTAATTTGTTATAATTTTAAACAAACACTTAGTTGTTAATAATATTATATTGTTGTTATTATTATTTATTATTACATATATAATAATAATAATAAATATTATTATTAATATCATATAATATTAATAACAAAACTGCTTCACCACTATTTGTTTTATTTTAATAATTGTTATAATAATTAAAAAAACTAATAATATTATATTGTTATTATTGTTATTTATTATTACATATAATATAAATAATAACATGTATTATTATTATTACATATAATATTAATAACAAAACTATTTGTCATTGCTATTTGTTTTAATTGTTTTAATAATTTGTTATAATTTAAACAAACTCTTAGTTGTCAATAATAATAATATTATTATTATTATTAATTACATATAATATTAATTAATAATAAAATATGAATAATATGATATTCGATGAGAGAAATGACATTGTTTTCATGACAAGCACATTTCTATCCCTGATTCTCTAATATGCACATAAATGAACACTATATGCATTTATGCTTTTCATAATGTCAGGTGTGTTTGTATATGTTTTATTTTCAGGCACAGGCGGCTTTGCTCGCTCGGTTTCTTGCTGTTGGCAAGTTCTGCTACGAGATGAGAAACTTTGCCACTGCCATGCAGATTTTGTCCGGGCTGGAGAATGTGATTGTTAGGCAATTACCGGTAAGAAATGAAAGCGCACATAATCCGAACCGTCCCGCGCTTCTCTAAGTGATAAATGATCGTGCATTGAGAGAGTCGTGACCTCATGAGCTGGACTGTATTTGCTGTTTTTGCTTCATCTTATCTGCCAGCTCCAGCAGCTGAAATGTTAATTGCATGTGTCTTTAAGCTGATTAAACACTAACTGTATTTTGCAGCCTATTTAAAAGCATGAAAGGTTCGACGTGCATTCAGCATTTTGTGCAGAAACAAAACAATATTCCTCATATTTGGCGTGAAATGAAATTGCATGATAAATGGTTCTCATAGCCATGCTTATTCCCGTCTAAATGAGTTTTACTGCTTCTGTTGTGTGTGTGTGTGTGTGTGTGGCAGGCGTGGAAGCAGCTCTCAGTGAAGGTGTGTGAGGCTCTGGAGGAGCTCAGGGCTGTGCAGGTGAGACGCTCACATAGAAGAGCTGAAGCTGCGTCCCAAATGACATACTATGCACTTCTGCACTGTGTACTCGACCACTCACAGTGTCGTCTGAAGCCCCTCCCCCTCCGCTAGCCGTGACAGGAAGTGTCACACATCCCACACTTCATTATTTTGGTTAAATAAGTGCATCATTCCAGATATTTACACACTACGCACACTATTCATATTAAAAAATGTAATGTAATGTAAATGTGCATAAGTGTGTGAATTGGGACGCTCCTAGGTGACGTCTCTCGGATGTCATATCCTGTTTTAGGGATTTCTTGTCACATGACGACAAAATGACTTCCTGTATGTTGGTTATACCATCCTGACTTTGATTCGGAAGATAAAACGTTTTTTAAATATTAATTTATTATTTAATTGTTTCTAATTTTATTAAATTAATAATAATAATAATAATATTTAAAACTGTGTATTTTATTATTATATTATATTATATGAATAAGATGATATATATAACATTATTAATATTAATAATTAGTCTGCTAATTATTTTATTAATTTGTTTTAATTGTTTTAAACTGATTCTTAATGGTTTTGATTATTATATTATATTAATTATATTAAAAATAATATATTATTTTATTATATTGTGTTAAAAATAATATATATCTATAACAGTAATACTATTAATATAACAAAACTGCCTAACCACTATTTGTTTTAATTATTTTAATAATTGTTATCGTTATTTTAAACAAACTCTTAATTGTTAATATTATTATTATTACTTATTAAATATATTAATAATAACATTTATTCTAATTATTACATATAATATTAATAATAACAAAACTGCTTCACCGCTATTTGTTTTAATTCTTTTCATAATTTGTTATTTGTTTTTTACAAGATTGCTAAACTATTTATTTTCCCCAAAAATACCACCTAAACATTTTTTACTTTATGTCCTGCTAAATATTAGTTCAATTAATTTTAAAACAGAATCATCATTACAGAGGTATATTGAAGCCATTGTTTGTTTGAATTGTATTTATAATGTTGTTTTGAATAAATTAATACATCTATGGATTTATATTTATGCATTTGTCAGATGGTTTGACTTGCATTGCATTCAAGGTTTAAATTTGATCAGTTCATGCATTCCCTGGGATCTGAACCCGTCACCATAGTCCCACAGATCCTAAACTTCGGCTCTTGTTCCAGGTGTTTCTGAAGAGTGATAACCTGTGTCTGATGGAGGGAGGGACGCGTGGAGGCCGGCCGACTCTCCCAGACGCACACATCCTGGCCCTGCACATACAGCAGCTGGAGATCGGCGCGTTCACCATGACCAGCGGGTCATACAAGTGGCCCAAACTGAGGTTTTACATTTACATTCATGCATCCAAACTGACATCGCAACTCCATGCAACATCTTTTAAGTAAACACTTTCGTACTACCATTGGTCCATATGGCGATGACATAATAGGTGGGTGTGGCTATGAGGCTCCGCCCCTTTGAGGTGTAAATCTTCTCCGGTTCATTTCTTCTGTTCAGTCCGTCGAGGTCAGACGCGAGTAAAAGCATGTTTCTCTCTGTATATCGCTACGAATGTATTTCAAACATCTTTTTACCCTTAAAGGGGTCATAACACACAGTTTCTGCCAGTCTCATGTTAATCTTGAGTATCTATAGAGTAGTGTTGATCCTTCATATCTCCCAAGAGTCTTTATCTTTGTCTTTTTTTTATCATATTTATAAAAGACAGATACACTGTACCGATTCTTTCTGAAAATAGCCGAGTCCGTGGAGGCGTGCAGTGGGAGGAGCTAAAGAGACACACACACACACACACTCACACACACATCATGGCATTATCCCTGGATAACTCTCGATTCTCTATACGTCGGTGTTGTTCACATTATATGCACTTACGCGCTGATAGCCAACAAAACACACACATTTGATGTAGTTTCACTCACCGCCTGCGGTTTCCACTCATGACCGGGAACAAACACACACACTTGCAGAACTCCGGAAACACAAACTTCATCACTGTTCCCTTAACACTGGGTTATTTGGGAAGCTGAACAAGGTGATCTTTCCCTCACACCAGAAACACACTTCTTTAGTGACATTGTTGATCTCGTGTGTAAAAACACAACGCCAGCACCTCCGACGGCTCCCGTAACCCGAACGAAGCTCGTTGATGGACACGCTCTCGCTCTGGGTGATGTGTGTGTGTGTGTGCTCATCCGGGAGAAGTGCCCATACAAGGAATCCCGCCCTTTATAACGTCATACAGGGCCATACTCGAGGCAGGATGCATGAAATAGCAGTAGAACCCCCCCCCCCCTTTAAGTGAATAATGAATAATGAAAAACAGCACACACTCTCGATTCACCATTCGGTCACAGCCCGCGTCCATCGCCCGTCTGACATCCTGGCCACGTGTCCGGCCCAGCGCTTCTTGGCCTGTTTGGTCTGGTTGACGGCTTTGAACTTGCTCGTCTTCCTCAGTAGCTCGTTGCTGATGTGGTCCGTCCTCTTGACGCCGACCATACCGACACAACTCAACTTCTGCTCACGCACACGTACACTGCGGGAGAGACAGCTGCCGAGGGCAAAGGTCACGGACAGTCAGATGTGGCGATAATGACGCAGCTGGTGATGCTGCATGCCGGTATGTTGCTCTCCAGGTGTGTGTGTGTGTGTTTGTGGAGCAGATGGTGTATGATTGGAAATGCTTTGCCCGGGGACACGAGTCCATGCCAGGCGCCCGTAGGGCTGCTTTTGTAGCAGATTCGGAGATGGACACACAGCTGGTTGTTGTACATCTGTAGCTCACGCCGCACAGAACCAGGTCACCTGCACACACACACACACATTTAAATACAATGCTGAAGAAATGAATGTTTGTCTGGACTTAAACTCACTTATGATTTATGAATTGAGTTAATGATTCATAAAGGCCCCGATATACTCACGGCGAAGTTCTTTATCGTTCTTCTCTTAGCACTTATATATACAATAGATTGCTATTAAATATGAAAAACAGTCTGTGTCTCTTTCTATTAGAATTACAGCTTCAGTTTCTCCTATAAAGCGGCTCTCCAGTGTGTTCATGCTCTCACTCGCGTCTGACCTCGACGGACTGAAGAATTTAACCGGAGAAGATTTACACCTCAAAGGGGCGGAGCCTCAGAGCCACACCCACCTATTATGTAATCGCCATACGGACCAATGGTAGTTTGATACTATAATAATAATTATTATTATTATTATATAATTATTATTATTACTAAATAAAAATATAAACATTACTAAAAACAAAAATAAATATTACTATTGTAATATTTCACTATAAAATACAGATTGAGTATTTAAGAAAACAAATATCTTTTAATCTTTCTATCGGCCTGTATTTCGGTCTTTCGACGCAGGCCACAACAACTTCGGCAGGCTTTTCGGTTTCTGGCCAGACCCATCCGGTCTCTGCCGATGTCTTGTCTGAGCGAGTCTCACCATCGGGTTGCGGGGCGGCCAAGCGGTCTTTTGATGTCGAGAGGCAGCCATTCGGTCACAGCCCGCGTCCATCGCCTGTCCGACATCCTGGCCACGTGTCCGGCCCAGCGCTTCATGGCCTGTTCGGCCTGGTTGACGGCGTCGTTGACCTTGCTCGTCTTCCTCAGTAGCTCGTTGCTGATGTGGTCCGTCCTCTTGATGCCGACCATCCGCCGCTCCTTGAGCAGCTCGGCCTCGATTCCGTCCAGCCCTGGCGCCCGGTCTTTCTGGATATTCTGGATCACGTGCCTGACCTCGCTGGTCAACACTGACAGGATGGCTGGTCGTGCTGTGTCGTGCTGCATGTCGGGCGGGTTGACTGGCGTCTTGCTGGCGAACAGGTCCATGTAGAAACGTGGTGTCTTTAGCGCCGGCACCTGACCGTGCTTCAGCTGCATCAGCCGTCTGCACTTCTTCAAACCGCTGTTCTGCTCGGCCGCTGCGCTTGTACTGCTCCAGGTCGGTTTTGAGCCGCGCCCTGACCAGCTTGCACAGCAGACCGTATTCCACATGGTCAGATCTCATTTGCCGCCTTTTCAGCAGGAGGGATTTGGTGTTGTCCGATATTCGGCTGGTCTGGTCTTTTGTGCGTGGCTTTGCAGTAGCGTCGCGCACTGTTCGCAGCCGTTCTGTGAACTGGTCCCAGTCACTCGTGATGTCCTTGTCGGTCTGCGCCCAGTCGGTACTGTCGACATAGTGCCGGAAGACGATCGGGTCAATGACTGTCTGCTGTTGTGCCTGGTTGCTGGCTGCCAGCGCGCGCTTCTCCACCCTGGAATCGATGGTCAGTTTGCCTTTTCATAATCGCACTATAAGCAGTTTTATTTTGATTAATCATACAGCCCTACAAACACCACACACATGTTCTGCAAAATGTCATTTTTGTTATTAGACCTTTCCCTTTGGCATGTAGCGCCGAGTCATGTGTCGATTCTGTCTTGTTTGTGACGCTGTGCTTCTCTCGTCTCAGGAACATCGCACGTGTGGTCAGTCAGATCCATGCGTTTCAGGAGCATCTCTACTCCTTCCCTCCTGACCTTGAGCTGCAGTCGTTCCTGCGCGGGCGAATCGCACGATTCAGCAAGTGTGACGTCCCCCTCCTCGCCTCTGACAATGATGCCAACTTCAACCAGGCGGCCAGCGACCGCTACGCACACAGGATCCAGGACACGCTGCGCCGGGTCAAAGCCTCGTTTCAGTGAGCGAACACAGGCCTGACCCGCGACGGCACAGATGTAGACGCTGTGAGGAGCCGTATCACGCCTAGACATGTTGCGTTTGCTCTCTGTACGGATGCTGATGAGCAATTCTGGAGATCATCGGATAATTTCCCATAGATACTGGGATTGCACAGGACGTGGGCGTCTTAATTAGTGAATTTCCTCATTAATAGGACATCGTTACAACATGCTCAAAAAAAAAACAGTTTCCGTTTGAGGAATGGACCGTTTTCTTGTGAGGAGACTTTAAACAACACAAGCTACACAACCAAATAATGTAGTCTGGTTATTTATGGATTCATTATTGAGAAATCAATTATATTAATACATTTTAGATAAGATTCAGTCGAGGAGCTTGAAACTCCTACAGATAATAGAGAAAAGTATTATACTTTTAAAAAATAGACTATATTTCTACACCGTGCTAAACTATTCTTAGAAAATTGGCATATTTTGTGCATAATTTTAAGTATAATTACGTGCATATCTCTATTTTGTAATGCTCTTTAAATTGGGATGCTTTTGCCATTTCCATGTTTTAAAGTTCACCTGCACATTATTATGTGTTTCTCATTAGAATTGAATTCAACTCACTGCTCACTCTAAGTGATTAAAATAATGCCTGATTTGTTCAAAGTCGCAACAACCCCTATAATTTAAAGAGGACCTATTATGCTCTTTTTCAAAGTCTTGCTGTTGTGTTTTGGCTCTACTAGAGCAGGTTTTCCTGCTTGAATGTTGATTATTTCCCCATATTCTCCATTGTTGCGGCTTCTCTCTTCCCAGTCTGTCAGTAACGCTCTGTTTAGTCAACACATAGACTCGTCACATATTGACGCTTGGTCAGGACCCTTCGGCGTCACTTTTAAAAGCACAGGATACCCCTTTAGCGTAAGTTTTCGACGCTCAGGGTACTCCATTGATTTCAATGAGAAACCTTTGGCATCCTACACAGACGTGTTGGGCATGGGAATGTTATTGTCATGATGAATTTATATATTTGGGTTATGATTTTGCCATTATGACATGTTGGAGTGTGATTCTCAATTTAATCAGCCAGCCTAATTTTATTTACATTTATTTTATGTACGCTATTTAGAAACGTTTGAACACGTAACCCAACCCTAAACCTACTCATTTGTGTATTATATGATATTAAACACAGGATATAACAGGCAGATACGACTGCAGGCACAATTTATTCCAAAAGTACAAATATTCCAGGTGTTCTGAGGCCAAACGATTGATTTGTGTGAAGAAAATCCCCAAAAGCGATCAGCGTTTCCATCCGCCGAAGATCATACACACATTCAAAAACTGCCACCCGAAGAAACGTTACGTCAGCTTTGATAGTGAAATGTCATTGGCTCTCGTGTGTCTCGTGACCAATCACGTCATGCTAAAGAGTCGGTGTATCTTTTGAATGAGATATGACTGCGTTCACGGAGCGGCGGATCGTCATTTCAGTGATTAAAACATTAAGATCAACTCTGTTCTTCACATAAAGATATCGTATGGCTTCAGAAGACTTGGAATGCAGCATGAGTTAATACTTTTATACTGTTTTTGGTCAGTTTTTGCAATAAATACCTGTGACTGTACTTTTATTCGCCTGTTACGTGTTTTATATTGTTGAGAAGTGGGTGGGTTTAGGGTAGGAGTGGGTTAGTTGCGCCAAAATATAAAAGTAGCCTATAAATATTTATAATTTACAACTGAAATCAATGGAGTACCTGCGTGTTAAAAATTGACGCAGAGGGGTCCTGACCAAGAGTCAGTATGTGATGAGTTGGGAGTGAGAACGTGTTGATTTAGTTCCTGTCTCTATGAAGCCCCGCCTTCTGAAAAGCACAATGTGCTCTGATTGGTCAGCTGGAGCAGTGTGTTGTGATTGGTGTTTGGGAAATGTCCCGCCCCTTACCATAACCGCCAGTTTCAACACACTACTAACTAACTCAACCAGGCCCCGCCCCTTTATTCTGCGTATGAATTATGTAAATGAGGAATATTGTGACAATGGAGGCGTTTCAGGAGTTCAGAAACACCGACACTGATATAGAGAAGAACAGCAACATTACACACTGAAGAAAGATGAACATGGGAAAAAAGCAGAATAGGTCCTGTTTAAGAAAACCTTTGGTTTGAATTGTAAGCATATTATCAATAAGGGTTTGGTGTGTGTCGTCCTGATCTTTAGAAATGACTTTTGTTAATGTAGTCACTTTAAACAAATAAATGTAAATATAACCTGATGTTTCCAGGTTTCATTCTATAAGTAATATTTTAGACTTGAATAAAATGTAGATGTTACCTCAAGTAGCATGTTTATAGTTATACAGTTTGCAAGAAAAAGTGTGTGAACCGCTTGCAGAATCTTTGAAAATATGAATAATTTTCACAAAATAAGAGATCATACAAAATGCATTTTATTTTTTATTTAGTGCTGTCCTGAATAAGATATTTTACATAAAAGATGTTTACATATAGCCTGATGATCCACGGCTGTGTGTGTGTGTGAGTGTGTGTGTGTGTGTGTGTGTGAGTGTGTGTGTCGTTCCCTGATGATCCACGGCTGTGTGTGTGTGTGAGTGTGTGTGTGTGTGTGTGTGTGTGTGTGTGTGTGTGTGTGTGTGTGTGTGTGTGTGTGTGTGTGAGAGTGTGTGTGTGTCGTTCCCTGATGATCCACGGCTGTGTGTGAGTGTCTGTGTGTGTGAGTGTGTGTCGTTCCCTGATGATCCACGGCTGTGTGTGTCTGTGAGTGTGTGTGTGTGTGTGAGTGTGTGTGTCGTTCCCTGATGATCCACGGCTGTGTGTGTGTGTGAGTGTGTGTGTGTGTGTGTGAGTGTGTGTGTCGTTCCCTGATGATCCATGGCTGTGTGTGTGTGTGAGTGTGTGTGTGTGTGTGTGTGTGAGTGTGTGTGTCGTTCCCTGATGATCCACGGCTGTGTGTGTGTGTGTTTGAGTGTGTGTCGTTCCCTGATGATCCACGGCTGTGTGTGTGTGTGTGTGTGAGTGTGTGTGTGCGTGTGTGTGTGTGTCGTTCCCTGATGATCCACGGCTGTGTGTGTGTGTGAGTGTGTGTCGTTCCCTGATGATCCACGGCTGTGTGTGTGTGTGTGTGTGTGTGTGTGTGTGAGTGTGTGTGTCGTTCCCTGATGATCCACAGCTGTGTGTGTGTGTGTGAGTGTGTGTGTGTGTGTGTGTGTGAGTGTGTGTGTCGTTCCCTGATGATCCACGGCTGTGTGTGTGTGTGAGTGTGTGTGAGTGTGTGTGTCGTTCCCTGATGATCCACGGCTGTGTGTATGTGTGTGTGTGTGTGTGTGTGTGAGTGTGTCGTTCCCTGTTGATCCATGGCTGTGTGTGTGTGAGTGAGTGTCTGTGTGTGTGTGTGTGTGTCGTTCCCTGATGATCCACAGCTGTGAGTGTCTCTGTGTGTGTGTGAGTGTGTGAGTGTGTGAGTGTGTGTGTGTGTGTGTGTGTGTGTGTGTGTGTGTGAGTGTGTGTCGTTCCCTGATGATCCACGGCTGTGTGTGTGTGTGTGTGAGTGTGTGTGTCGTTCCCTGATGATCCACGGCTGTGTGTGTGTTTTGTGATGGTTGTTCTTCAGTCTCTTATTTGTCCTGATCAGTTAAACTGACCAACGTTCTTCAGAAAAATCCTCCAGATCCCAAACATCCTTCAGTTTTCCAGCATCTTCTGCTTATTTGAGCCTCTCCAGCAGTGACTGATGAGTGAGATCTGAGGACGATTGAGGGACTCAAACACAACTATTAAAAAAGGTTCACACATTCACTGATGCTCCAGAAGGAAACACGACGCATTAAGAGCCGGGGGTGAAAACTTTTGAATTTGAAGATCAAGGTAAATTGTACTTAATTTGTCTTCTGGGAAACATGTAAGTATCTTCTGTTGCTCCCGAAGGGCAGAACTATATGAACATGAGAAAATAAGAAAAATTTGGGCATCTTCATCCTGTTCAAAAGTTTTCACCCCCGGCTCTTAATGCGTCGTGTTTCCTTCTGGAGCATCAGTGAATGTGTGAACCTTTTTTAATAGTTGTGTTTGAGTCCCTCAATCGTCCTCAGATCTCACTCATCAGTCACTGCTGGAGAGGCTCAAATAAGCAGAAGATGCTGGAAAACTGAAGGATTTGCAGGATTTTTCTGAAGAACGCTGGTAAGTTTAAGAGACTCAAGAACAACCATCACAAAACACACACACAGCAGTGGATCATCAAGGAACAACACACACACACACACACACACTCACACAGCCATGGATCATCAGGGAATATAAACTCAGCTGTTTTTTTGTCTTGTGGGCTATATGTAAACATCTTTTATGTAAAATATATTATTCAGGACAGCACTAAATAAAAAATAGCATGCATTTTGTATGAGCTCTCTTATTTTGTTAAAATTATTCACATTTTCACAGATTCTGCAAGCGCTTCACACACTTTTTCTTGCAACTGTATAGGTGTATATAGCCCTTTAAACAGGTTTAGACCTGATAAAATTGCATTGCATTGAACGACGAACTTCTCAATTTAATGCAATGTGTTTTTCAGATGTGCAGATGTACAATATTCACCATCTTGACAGTGACCTTTGACCTGTAGTATGTTCTTTGAGCTTTGACTACTAAAAATCGTGCCAAAAATGGGCGTCACAGTTCTCTGCATTTTTTCAGCCATTGGAATCTGATGGAAATCTCTCCAGAAATGATGCAACATTTTTATGCATCACTAAAATAAACAAAATAGCTCTCAGTTGACATCTCAGTTACTGGATATGAACGTCTTGTTTATACAAAAAGCATCATCGCGCTCACAATCACAATATTTTATTTAGTAACACTGTGCGCGTGATGTTTTGCTGGAAAAGTTTTCTTTAAAACAATCAATGTGAGAGTTAAGAGATTGCATTTGCAATTGCTCCTTCTTGGCTGCCATGATATCTCCTCGGAATTAAATAATGCGCGGTGTGTTTCGGAGTTTCACGCGGAGGCGAGGAAACGCGCGCCCCCGGAGTCGCGCATGCAGTGGCGCGCGGCGCATCCTCCTCATTGTTCTGTGGCGGATCAAAGGCTTCAGATAAAGGCTTTAATTGCGAGTCAAAGAGCTCGAGCCTCCTGCACTATAGATCATTGATAAAGGAAACAGTCAACATGCCGTTATCGCCATTGTCCAGCTAAACGATCCTTTCAAAGGCTCAGACTCATTCAGATACAGTCCGATAACGCGCAATCCCTGATTAACTGCAGATCCCTGTTGCAAAGATGCTTCACATGCCATTATTTCGGATTTATCTCGAATATTATTGAATCACAATCTGGGCTGTTTTGTTTGATCATGAAACCATAATTGAATTGCCAAACCATTATATGCAAGTATTTAAAATATTTTAAAGACTATCAAAACAACTAAATGATTTTCTGATTGCCTTATTGCATGGCAAAACGTAGCGTAGGTAATATTATATATACATAGGCATACATGCATATTTACGCATTTACATCATTCGAATTTAGTCCATTCTAATATAAATAAATGCAAGTAAAGTGCAAGTTTGTTGGAAGTAGATGTTTTCCCTGTGCTCGAGTTGTTGAGCTCGGGCCTCAAGCTTGTCCGGGTGTGAATTAGCATTTGAACTGCTGGTCAATCAAAGTTAATTGTGTTGCTACTGTAATCCCTTTGATCCGGGATGTTTGCGGCGGCGGCGCCAGAGACTCCGCGGGACATCAGCGTGTTCATATGGGCCATTTGAGCCACCGTCACCACTGTATGGACACTACAGAAACACACACACACACCAGAAACTGCATATGCAAAGAGAAACTACACATTTTATGGGGTTTTTTTTCCAATATTTGAACAAATAAAATCACGAAGCAACAAGTAGGCTATTTTTCCACTGATGTCTCAGTAACAACAGAATAAGCCAAAAACCCTAAAATATTATTAAGAGGCTGCTATATGAGCAAAGTTCCTCAAATACCAGAATGTAGGAGAAGATATGTTAAAAAATAAACGTTTTTATTGGCCATTTTTCTTTTTTTAAGCATGAGTAACAACAGAATAAGCCCTAAAACTTATTTAGAGGCTGATATATAAGCAAAGTTCGACAAATGCAAGAATTTAGGAACAGATATGTTTAAAAAAAAGTGTTGAAAAAATAAACATCACTTTTATTGTCCTTAATTCTTTACTTTTTTTAAAGTTATGACCATTTTACTTTTTTGGAAATGTTTATATATATATGACATTAGCTTTAATATAACTGTATAGACACAGTTCACAAATATGTGATTTTTTTCTATGTAATCCTGGGATAAACCAACAAAAGATTAATGGCATATACATTTTTTAGTGTGTGGTAAAGGGCTTTTTATTTTATTTTATTATTTTTTATTTTATTTTATTATTTTATTTTATTTTGCATTTTTACTATCGAATTGCTATAGGCATTTTTAGTGTGGTAAAGGGCTTTTTATTTTATTATTTTATTTTATTTTATTGTGCATTTTCACCATCTGATTGCTATAGACACCATGTTGGCCAATATATGATATAGTTTGTTTAATTAAGTTAATAGTGTGGCAAAAAAAGGCTTTATATTTCCTTTATATTATCTAAATATCTAAATTTTGATGTGCTCATGTTATGTTATCACATTTATTTGGTTTTGCATGTTATTGCATGATTCTTAGGTTATGATTTTATTTTTAAAAAATGATATTTTTATTTAGACTTTGTCAAAGGAAGACTGTGATCATGCAAACCAAACAAGCCAGACAAAAAAAAAAGTCCAAACACATTTGAGGATTCTTCAAAACCACTTTATTCAATTAAACAAGCCACTGGAACTCACATTGACTTTTATTTTGCATCTAAAATTGTTTATTTGATCTTATTTTGTAATTTATTATTTGTTCTGAAGGCTAAACAAGTCAAACAGCATGATTAATTATTGGGTGTATGTATTGTCATGTCCGCTCAGCTGGTCTGTCTCTCTTTAAGCTCAGCGCGCGCCTCTGGATGCAGTTGTTCTGACACTCACGTGTGTTTGAAGAGGATGCAGACAGCTGGATGAGCCAGAGGTTCTCACAGACAAGCTGGCGCCAGGCTTTCACACAATCACAGGATATGTAAAGACTTCAATAACGAGCCATTAGGCCTAATGATTGAGAATCGATCAGGCGTTAACTCCTCCATGCATATGTTAATGCGCCGCGGGGACGCGCGGTATATATGGAGGCCGCTCCTGGAGGCCTGGCGAACACTCTCGGATTGTACTCGGATAGATTCACTTCCTCTGCTCAGAGACAGACAGCAATCATGGTGAAGACGTTTTCTGTGGACTGGCTCGCTCAGAGCTTTCATGCTTCGGCTTCTCAAGCGCACCAGGAGCCGGAGAAGAAGACGCACAGGCCTCACGTGCCGTGTGTGGTCCAGCCCAGACCCCCGACATCATATGACAAGGTTTACCTGCAGCCGAAACCAAAGGCCATCAGAGTTGAGCAGAAACCAGAATCCACCATAACTTCAAGGAACTGCTCGTCTCCAAGCTGTAAGTACTCATAAGCATTTAAGGCATGCAATCCATGCATTTGTAACGTTTTATGCACGAGATAAGGCCATGAAACTGTGTTGTGAATAGTATAAATGACCATGCATTGTTATTTTTCATTCAGTTTCAGAAAACAGCGGATATTCCTCGGGGTATGAGAGTGAAGCGGCCGCGTCTGAATGCGCGTCCGTCGAAGATGGGAACGACGGCGCGGCGCGCAGAATCAGAACCAAATTCACTCCGGAGCAGATCGACAAACTCGAGAAAATCTTCAACAAACACAAATATCTGGACGCGGGAGAGCGCGTGAAAACCGCGCTGAAGCTCAGTCTGTCAGAGACACAGGTGAGCGCGCGCATCCAACTTTATTTATACACTTGATCACTTTATTTGCATGCACTTTCTCCAGAACATTAGGCTTCCTCAGTAGAGCATGTTTTTTAAACGCGCATGTGCTGTGTTCCCTCAGGTCCGAACCTGGTTCCAGAACCGCAGGATGAAGCTGAAGCGCGAGGTGCAGGAGATGCGCGCGGACTATCTTCTGCCTCCCATGGTTCTGCCGCACGTGCACGCGGTTCAGTACCACTGCTACGACAGACAGCGACTTCCGTTTCCTCCTCACGCGCACCAGCAGCACGTGATGCCTCATCTTCCTCATCTTCACCTCATGATGCCAAGGCCACATTACTACTGAAGACTAAAGACTCTTTCCTTTAAAACACTTATATCACATTCTGTGTGCAATATCTGTACAGTTTGTAAAAGAAAATATCTTGAGGTTTAACTAAAAAGAAGAGTTTATTTATGATCAGAAATAAAGTATGTTTTATGCCAAAGTTTGCCTGATTTGTTCGTGTTCTCATTTGATAGAAGTGATTAGATCTGCGTTTTATCTCAGTTTCGATTGAACTGAGTGACTTTATTTAATAAGTTTAAGTAAATTATTGATCATCACAACCCAGTTTCATGGCCTTATCTCATGCATAACGCATTAAAAATGATCAATGTATGGGATGTTTGGTTTAGACCTAAATAGAAAGAAAAATCTCCTCTTTTTAAACAGTGCAAATTTGAAAAATAATGAAAAGCATTGATTTCTGATGATATTAGTGACTATATGGTGTGAGTTTTACATGCATGAAAAAGCATAGCATAAATAAACTTCAAAAATAAAGGTTTAAATTATAACCAGATGGTTTAAAACGTTTTATTGTCCTCGTTGCTTGAAAACACACACATATTTTTATTTATCCAAATAACAATATGCATGCATTTATTTTTTCTAAATGTGCCGCATTAGTCCTCAAAGCATTTCGATCAAACACGAGGCCATTTGTGCACACAGGGGTAAGGCGGATCTACAGTAACACGAGTGAGATTTATTTAAATCAAATGTAGGCGCCGAGGAAACCCTAAACAAACCGGGCCAGGCCATTGATCCTCGGGCTCACGCCGCGCGCGCTTTCAGATGCGTGTGAACTCATTCTGTGTGTCTGCGCCGCGCTTCAGACCAGACCTAACGAGCACATCATGGACAACAATTAGTCCTAATTAAGTCACCCATTGATGAGTTTACACTCTCACATAATCCCAACAGACTGGCTCCATCGTGTCTGGTGTGTGTGTGTGTGTGACAGAGAGAGAGAGAGAGAGAGAGGCTGAAAATTTTCGATAGCATCATCAAGCCCATTCTTCTGTATGGCTGTGAAATCTGGGGCCCCAAATTTAAATTAGACTATAAATCTTGGGATAAAAACCCCACTGAAATTTTCCACCTGGAGTTCTGTAAAAACATCCTGGGACTTCACAGAAATGCCCCTAGTCTGGGCTGCAGGGCAGAACTAGGCAGATTCCCTCTCCTATCTGAGATCCAGAAGAGAGCAGTGAAGTTCTGGTTCCATCTCTCAGACACGCCGACAGATGCCTACCATCACTGCGCTCTTACACACAGGGCAGGACACCCAGAGAGTGACCCCTTGCACTATTTAGTGGAAACACACCAACTCAATTCAGCAATTCAGTCAAAACTCTCAAAAATTAAAGAAATACAAAAAAGAACCCAGGAAGAAAACATCAGTGAATGGCAAATCAAAGTAGCACAAATAAACAAATTGAAGTACTTCTGCAGAATAAAGACAGATTATCAGTTAACACCTTACTTGATCCAAATGAAAGACTATCGTCAGAGAAGACTCCTGACGAAGTATCGTTTGAGTGAGCACAGTCTGTGTGTGGAGACGGGCCGACACAAGCAGAGCTGGAGAGCCAGAGAGCTCAGACTGTGTTCACATTGCCCTGATGGAGTCGTGTGTGTGTGTGTGTGTGTTTGAGTGAGCACAGTCTGTGTGTGGAGACGGGCCGACACAAGCAGAGCTGGAGAGCCAGAGAGCTCAGACTGTGTTCACATTGCCCTGATGGAGTCGTGTGTGTTTGTGTGTGTGTGTGTGTGTGTGTGTTTGAGTGAGCACAGTCTGTGTGTGGAGACGGGCCGACACAAGCAGAGCTGGAGAGCCAGAGAGCTCAGACTGTGTTCACACTGCCCCGATGGAGTCGTGTGTGTGTGTGTGTGTGTTTGAGTGAGCACAGTCTGTGTGTGGAGACGGGTCGAGCTCAGACTGTGTTCACACTGCCCTGATGGAGTTGTGTGTGTGTGTGTGTGTGTGTGTTTGAGTGAGCACAGTCTGTGTGTGAAGACAGCCCGACACAAGCAGAACTGGAGAGCCAGAGAGCTCAGACTGTGTTCACACTGCCCTGATGGAGTCGTGTGTGTGTGTGTGTGTGTGTGTGTGTGTGTGTGTTTGAGTGAGCACAGTCTGTGTGTGGAGACGGGCTGAGCTCAGACTCTGTTCACACTGCCCCGATGGAGTCGTGTGTGTGTGTGTGTGTGTTTGAGTGAGCACAGTCTGTGTGTGGAGACGGGCCGACACAAGCAGAGCTGGAGAGCCAGAGAGCTCAGACTGTGTTCACATTGCCCTGATGGAGTCGTGTGTGTGTGTGTGTGTGTTTGAGTGAGCACAGTCTGTGTGTGGAGACGGGCCGACACAAGCAGAGCTGGAGAGCCAGAGAGCTCAGACTGTGTTCACATTGCCCTGATGGAGTCGTGTGTGTGTGTGTGTGTGTTTGAGTGAGCACAGTCTGTGTGTGGAGACGGGCCGACACAAGCAGAGCTGGAGAGCCAGAGAGCTCAGACTGTGTTCACATTGCCCTGATGGAGTCGTGTGTGTTTGTGTGTGTGTGTGTGTGTGTGTTTGAGTGAGCACAGTCTGTGTGTGGAGACGGGCCGACACAAGCAGAGCTGGAGAGCCAGAGAGCTCAGACTGTGTTCACATTGCCCTGATGGAGTCGTGTGTGTTTGTGTGTGTGTGTGTGTGTGTGTTTGAGTGAGCACAGTCTGTGTGTGGAGACGGGCCGACACAAGCAGAGCTGGAGAGCCAGAGAGCTCAGACTGTGTTCACACTGCCCCGATGGAGTCGTGTGTGTGTGTGTGTGTGTTTGAGTGAGCACAGTCTGTGTGTGGAGACGGGTCGAGCTCAGGCTGTGTTCACACTGCCCTGATGGAGTTGTGTGTGTGTGTGTTTGAGTGAGCACAGTCTGTGTGTGGAGACGGGTCGAGCTCAGACTGTGTTCACACTGCCCTGATGGAGTTGTGTGTGTGTGTGTTTGAGTGAGCACAGTCTGTGTGTGAAGACAGCCCGACACAAGCAGAACTGGAGAGCCAGAGAGCTCAGACTGTGTTCACACTGCCCTGATGGAGTCGTGTGTGTGTGTGTGTGTGTGTGTTTGAGTGAGCACAGTCTGTGTGTGGAGACGGGCTGAGCTCAGACTGTGTTCACACTGCCCCGATGGAGTCGTGTGTGTGTGTGTGTGTGTGTGTTTGAGTGAGCACAGTCTGTGTGTGAAGACAGCCCGACACAAGCAGAGCTGGAGAGCCAGAGAGCTCAGACTGTGTTCACACTGCCCCGATGGAGTCGTGTGTGTGTGTGTGTGTTTGAGTGAGCACAGTCTGTGTGTGGAGACGGGTCGAGCTCAGACTGTGTTCACACTGCCCCGATGGAGTCGTGTGTGTGTGTGTGTGTGTGTTTGAGTGAGCACAGTCTGTGTGTGAAGACAGCCCGACACAAGCAGAGCTGGAGAGCCAGAGAGCTCAGACTGTGTTCACACTGCCCCGATGGAGTCGTGTGTGTGTGTGTGTGTTTGAGTGAGCACAGTCTGTGTGTGGAGACGGGTCGAGCTCAGACTGTGTTCACACTGCCCCGATGGAGTCGTGTGTGTGTGTGTGTGTGTGTTTGAGTGAGCACAGTCTGTGTGTGAAGACAGCCCGACACAAGCAGAGCTGGAGAGCCAGAGAGCTCAGACTGTGTTCACACTGCCCCGATGGAGTCGTGTGTGTGTGTGTGTGTTTGAGTGAGCACAGTCTGTGTGTGGAGACGGGTCGAGCTCAGACTGTGTTCACACTGCCCCGATGGAGTCGTGTGTGTGTGTGTGTTTGAGTGAGCACAGTCTGTGTGTGGAGACAGGTCGAGCTCAGACTGTGTTCACACTGCCCTGATGGAGTCGTAGAGGACGAGCTGCACTTCCTCACACAGTGCAGTAAATATAACAACATTAGAGAAACCTATTTCACCCAAATTGTTCAAATTTTACCCGAATTCCATCAAGCAAGCCACATCGACAAACTCTGTTATATTTTAGGAGAAAAGGAGAAATGTATCCACTTTTTTTGTTGTTTTTTTTGCTCCTTCCAGTCTCACCACTGCTTTCTGTAATTACCACTTGATGAGTTATGTGATAACATATGTACAATATAGCCATATATATGTTTTTTTCTTCTTCCTTTTTATCTATTTATCTATACCTGTATAACTTGTTACATGTTTATTGTTGCTTTGGCAACATTGTACTATCCCACAGTCTTGCCAATTTTTCTTATTTCTTGATTGATTAATGAAGTGATCAGTAGATCTGCCTACACTGTGAAATGATCCTAAATCCAGTGTATTGTTTGCATTAATTAAATTGACCATGTGTGCATGCAGTGTATCTCATAATATCCTATTTATCCATTTATATTCCTAAAATATATGAAATATATATTTTTGTCATAATTTATGACTGTCATAATTTAAATTTGTCTCAATTTCAACTTTTTTATGTCATAATTATGATTTAAGTTATTTTTTAAGTTAACTTTTATCTTGTCATAGTTTTTGTCATAATTTTGACCATCTCATAATTTATGACTGTCATAATTTCAATTTATGTCTCAATTTCAACTTTTTAATGCCATAATTATGATTTTTAAGTTATTTTTATTATTTTTTTTATCTTATGTCATAGTTTTTGTCATAATTTTGATCATCTCATAATTTATGACTGTCATAATTTCAATTTATGTCTTAATTTTTAACTTTTTAATGTCATAATAAGACTTTAAAAAGACTTCTTAAGTTCAAGTTTTTAAGTATGCACAGAGATTTATCGCGCGAGCTCGTGAAGTTTGTGAGGCGCCCGAGACATCAAACGCGTTTCTCTCGTCCTCTCGCTCGAGACAGAGGAGAAACACCTTCAGGTTTGGACAGAGAGCCTGCATGCCTCTCAAAACGCGTCTAATGATTCAATGTAATAAACAAGCATAGATTGGGAACAATAATGGGGATCAAGACTTGATCCGACTGTAAGTAAAACAGTGATCCGCTCTTTCATCTCCACATTATCGGCCGATGGATTATGTCTTGTCTTGAGTGGATGACAATTGATTGTATCATGTTGATGATTATTCTCAGGTACTTGAGGTGCTCAGACACGGTGGCGCCTGGATATCACAAGTGCACCGGACGTGTGAACAAGCCCATTGCGACACATATTAGCTTCAATTACGACAGTTATAAGCCTCTTTACGCATGCATATGAGCGCGCGCCCTCGTGCATACAGTCAGAGAGGATCTACAGCTGATCAGGTTGTGTTTAGGAGCAAACATCATGTCCAAGAACTTCTCCGTGGAGTGGCTGTCCCAGAGTTTCCATGCTCAGCATCCGCACAAACCATGTGATGCATCTCCAGAAACGCTGCATCTGGTTGGACAGGATGAGCACAAGGCCCCGTCTTCCCCTACAAGTAAGTATGACTTTCTCTCACTGTGCTCTCCAGGTTATGCAATGCATCTAACAGGTTTTCTCCATGGCATCAGATAGCTGCGGGTACACCTCCGCCTCTGAGAGCGATGCCGCCGATGACAGTGAGGGAGAGTCGGGGCCGCGCCGCCGCGTCAGAACCAAGTTCACCTCCGAGCAGATCTCGCGCCTAGAGAAAACCTTCGGCAAACACAAGTACCTCGGCGCGACCCAGAGACGGAAGATGGCGGAGAAGCTGCATCTGTCTGAAACACAGGTATGCGCGAGAGAAGGTGACGTGTTGCTGTAATTCTTGACCATTGCATTTTAAAAATGCATTATTTTGTCAACACATGCATATTTTAGCATTGCATGTTCTATGTAGGCCCTGAAGTTCGGAACAAGCTTCCGTTTCATGTCAGATCAGTGTTTGAAAACACAACATTTTTATTCTGTATCTTTTGAATAAGTTTAGGCTAGTTATTCATTAATTCATATTTTATTTTATTTTAAAGCATAAACATAAAACATTAGAGTTTATTTTTTTGCATTTTGCAATGAATTTGAATATTTAACATCTCACTATAATATATTTAGGCAATACTGGGATAGGTAAACTATTTAAAAATCAGAAAATATTAAAAGATTGGTTTTTTTTTTTAAGTTGAAATTGACATACTAAATTGAAATTATGATTCCTTTAAAAGGCTAAAATTATGACCTTAAAAGTCATATTACAATCAATATCATAAGTATTACTTAGTATGTCATGATTATGACTTGGTATGTCAAAGTTTCTCAATTTTTTAAATTCATAATTATGATTTTTTAAGTTATTTTTTTTAACTTATGTCATAGTTTTGACTTTTTGTCATAATTTTGACCATCTCATAATTATGACTGTCATAATTTAAATGTATGTCTCAATTTCAACTTTTTAATGTCATAATTATGAGTTATATATACACACGTTTGGTATTTATAGAAGAGTATTGTGATTGAATGAGTATTGCGTTTTGGTTCAACTCCTCTTGTTTTTAAATGTGCTTTTTGAGGATTAAATCCTAAATTTTCGAAGTGGATATTTGTCAATATGTTTAATATCTATTTCCAGGTGAAAACCTGGTTCCAGAACCGACGGATGAAGCTGAAGCGGGAAGTTCAGGACATGCGCGCTGCCGAGTTTTTTGTACCGAGTGTTCAGCCGCCGGTGACGTCATTTCAGCACCACGCCATGAGTGGACAGCGCGCGCGCCTCTATTACCCCACGCGTGCACTGCACTGCTCCACTGTTCCCGCGCAGCCGCACATCCACCCGATGCTGTTCGCGCCCTGTTACTTTTAAACATGATTTTAAATGATCTGATCTGTAGATGTAATATAAAAAGCGCCCCATAAAGGGGTATATAGAAGCAAGCACTGTATGTAGTCCTTTATATAAGAAATGTATATGTATGTACATAAATAAATATCGCCTTTACGCAAAATCTGAAGAAAATAAAACAAATAATGCTTTGACTCTATCAGGCTTTTTGCAGTAATTTTATTTTATCAGTCGGGTATACGCCAATGCGCAAATCAATCAAATGGGAGGACAGTTTTATAATATGTGTTATTATTTTTATTAGCCTATATATTCATATTCAGCATAAATGTAAACTTTGATGTATCCTATACAGTGATTTCTCAAATGTGCACACGTGTGATTCAGAGAAGGAGCATGCGCACAGAAAACGTGCGTGCGCACGTGGATATTAGCGCACGCACACTCTAAGTTCCAATCTGTGAGTGCGCACGTTTGAGGCCCTGGTCTGGTGTGTCTCCTGTGGGCAGATGCGCGCGTCCGTCCAGCGCCACAGAAGCTCTCGGGCCATTAGCACCTGGAGAAGAACATCAAAGCCAGAGTAACGAGCAGATGATTGAGAAGTTCACACCCCAGCAGAGGCGAGAAGCTCTGGCGCCATGAAGTCTGTCCCGATCCCGATCCCGATCCTGAGTGAGTGTGAACATCGAGTGTTAATCAAGTCAACAAACCTCAAACACACTCCGCGGGAAGTCACGTGTTGCACAGCTGGCTCTCTTTAAACCCAGGCTATCTGCACTTATTCATTAATTACGTCACTTTTGATACTTTTATTTAATTCAAAGGCTGTGGTTTGTGTCTTTATCTAATGCATAACAATGTGCTTGTCGCCCACTAATTATTATTGTTAATTTTATTTTTATTTATTGATTTATTAAAGTTTTTTTTTTCTTCTTTTATTTTCTTTTCTTTTTCTTTTCGTACATAATAAACAGAACGACATTAGTATTTAATTATTGATTTTATTTGCATTTATGACTTAAAAGTAAAAAAAGCCAAGAAAAATCATAACTTTGACTAATATTTATGAGATGAAAAGTCGAAATTATTACAGTGAGACAATGATGTGATGAAAAATTGAAGTTATGACATTAAAAAAATCGAAATTATGACTAAAAAGTCATACAAATTCATGACATAAAAAGTCAAAATGATGCCATTAATATTTATTAGATGAAAAGATTATGACATACTAGGTCAAAATTATGACATTAAAAGTCAAAACTGAGACATAAATCGAGACAAAAAATGATAAAATATGACACTAAATCATAATTATGAGATGAAAAGTCTTATTTTATTTGTTTGTTTGTTTGTTTATTATTTATTTGTGTATTTTTAATTTGTTTTTTTATTTTTGTTTGTTTGTTTTATGTATATATGTATGTATTTGTTTATTTATTTGTCATGGTTTCTTTATTTGTTTGTTTGTTTATTTGTTTTTAGTTATGACTTAAAAAGTAAATTATGACTTAAAAGTAAAAAAAGTCATAAAAAAATCATAACTATGACATAAATCGAAATTATGACAGTAATATTTATGAGATGAAAAGTCGAAATTATTACATAGCTAGACAATAATGAGATGAAAATGTTTAATTATGACACTAAGTCATAATTATGAGATGAAAAGTTGAATTTATTTATGTATTTATTTATTTCAGGCAGAAGTGTGTATCTCTACATTTGAGGACTTGGTTTGGTTTGTCTGGAAAAACATTTTCATCAGCTCAGATAATAAGGTGAGAAAAATCTCATTTTTATTCTGTACCTTATATTTATATATTCACAGGAAAACATATTGTTCATAAATGTAACAGTAACACATCTGTTTATATAGGGGAGAGCGGGCACAACCTGACGCTTTTTGACTTTCTCAGTTTGTGTAAATCCACTTGTGGTTCAGAGTTTTTATTTTTTCCCACATTAATTTCACACGTCTAGTACAATCATGTGTTTTTGTTTCATTAATACAGTGTGTACTTTTTTCTTGATTTACCCCGAAAGAATGAAAGTGAAACGTGACAACATGCCCCATAGGTGGGGTCACATGACCATATGACAGCTTAAAATGTTATCTGATACAATCAAAAAAATATCCAAGACAAACTAAAATATTTTGTCAATAAAATACAATTATTAACTTTTTTAAATAAAATAATGGCATTTTTTAATCATTAAAAAAAAAACACACAACAAACACACCTCAAAACACAGCTATACAGCATAGTTCAAAACATCATAATAATTAATAATTTCTGAGCATTGACTCTGTCATTATTCACCCCTTTCTCATGGTTTCTCAAAAGAATTAATAAAAGTATAGAATATAATATCACAGTTCTAATGGGGGCTCGGTGTGACAACATGCCCCGCCTGCTCCACTGGGATTAACCCCGGCTCGTGTCTTCTGCTGTGAGATCAGCTTTAAAGAACGATCTCAGCTGTTAAATAACAGATATAAGATTACAATAATATCAGATTTGTCTAGTTTTAAATAAACACGAAAAACTGAGATGAAAAATTAACTTCAGAAATGTACTTTTGCTTTGGTTAAATAAATGTTCAGTGATATCTTCCAAAGATTTTTTAATTTTGGCGCAATTTTTTCTCTAAAGAATGTTGCTATGGCAACGAGTAAATACACTAAGTTTGGTCATCCTGGCATGTGTGTAAAGTGTTAAACCATGTGTGTTACAACTAACCCCGCGTTAGGTTGTGCCCTACTCACAGTTGGTATGAGGAACTCTTTAGTAAAATGTGTTCCATTAATGTTTAAAATGATTTGGCTCATAACCCAGAGATCATAGAGCCACAGGGAGGCAGTGCTCTCCTTCTGTATGAACTTCAGCTTCACTTCTGCAACTCAACGTGTGAACTGATGATCGTCAGATGATTCTCAATGCTCTTTCACAGATGATTATTCAGCTGTTGTGAGAATAATGAGTGCGCTGATACTGCAAAACATTCACTCTGCATTTACCATTGTCATGCAGCGCACAGTGTACAAAACCAACACAACCCTAGAGATGGAAGCCCATTAACACCACATAACAACACAACATCATGCTTTGGAAAATCGTAATTATGACATAAAAAGTTGAAATTATGACACAAATATTTATGAGACAAAAAGTCGAAAACTATGAGATATCGAGTCAATAATGAGATGACAAATTGAAATTATGACATAAAAAAAAATCTAAATTATGACTTAAAAAATAAAAAAATCATAAAAATCATAACTATGTCATAATAAACAATTTAAATTATGACTAATATTTGTGAGACGAAAAGTGAATAATGAGTCAATAATGAGATGAAAATTTGAAATTATAACATTTAAAAAATTGTTTAAAAATTATGACTAAAAAGTCATAAAAAAAATCATAATTATGACATAAAAAGTCAAAATGATGACTTATTTATGAGATAAAGTAGAAATTGACATAAAAAGTTGAAATTATGACAGTAATATTTATTAAATGAAAAGTTGGAAATTATGACTTAAAAAGTCCTAATTATGATATAAAAATTTGAAATTATGACAGTAATAATAATGAAATTAAAAATGGGAAATTATGACTTAAAAGTCATAAAAAATCATAACTATGGCATAAAAAGTCAAAATGATGACAATATTTATGAGATGAAAAGTCGAAATTGACATAAATTTAAATTATGACAGTAATATTTATGAGACGAAAAGTCAAAGCTATGACATATTGAGTCAATAATGAGATGACAAATTGAAATTGACATAAAAAAAATCAAAATTATGACTTAAAAAGTAAAAAGTCATAAAAAAATCATAACTATGACAGAAAAAGTTGAAATTATGACAGTAACATTTTTGAGATGAAAAGTCGAAACTATGACATATTGTCAATAATGAGATGAAAAAATGAAATTGACATTAAAAAGTAAAAAAGTCATAATTCATAATTATGACATAAAAAGTTTAAATTATGACAGTAATATTTATGAGATGAAAAGTCAAAATTATGACATAGTGAGTCAATGATGAGATAAAAATTTAAATAATGACATAAAAAAAATCAAAAAGGCATATTAAAAAAATCTACAAAGTCTTAAAAAATCATAACTATGACATAAAAAGTCAAAATGATGACAATAATATTTATGAGACGAAAAGTCGAAGCTATGACATATTGAGTCAATAATGAGATGACAAATTGAAATTGACAAAA
>CM077179.1:40258076-40328076 GCA_039654105.1 Coreius guichenoti | reverse complement strand
GTGTGGCAAAAAGGCTTTATATTGCCACATCATTAATAACTTATTTTATATGCATTTATGATTCATCAAATTTTGAAAATGTTGAGTGCTTGTGTTATGTTATCACATTTATTTGGTTTTGCTTTTTATTGAATGATTCTTAGGTAATGAATATTTTAAAAACCTTACAGCAGAAAAAATGAAAAATGAAGCCCAAACACATTTGAGAATTCTTCAAATCCACTTTATTCAATTAAACAAGCCACGTTTTTCACATCTAAAACCGCAGATTAAACACATTTTCAGAGGGTGTCAGCATCATTAGTTTTCATGATCCCGGTGTGCTGGACGCTCTTGCGGGCGACGCTCAGGTGGAAAACCTCTGCCGCCCCATTTTCCCATGCCCTATGCCTCTTTAAAGCTACTTCTCAAAGAGGTATATGCATAGGAAAAAGGAACAGCGAGTGGAGTCAGACGGGAAGCCGGGAACACCTCGGGAGATTGAGACAAAGAGAGACAGATCAACATTAGTAAAACACAATTATAATGCTCAAAATGAATCAGTAAAGATATACAGTTTGGAGTGCACTCTTAAAAATAAAGGTTCCAAAAGGCTTTCCCCCCCCTACATTTTCATATTTTTGGTCAAGCTAATGGATTGAAAAATTTCAAAATGTTAAACTAAAGAGTAACTGTTTTAAGTTGATTTAACAGAGTTTGAACGAGTAACCTGATACAATCAAAATGAATTATTTAAATCAAGTGAACAGCATCAAAGAATCATTTTTGTTTCCCAAAGATCTTTCAGTGATCAGTTCCATTCCATTTGGAACGTTTTAAAAACATTTGAATATCTAAAGAACATTTAGTGCAATGGAAAGATTCCGTGGATGTTAAAAGTTCTAAATGGAATTCCAATAAAGAGTCTTTATTTTTAAGAGTGAGTAAACTCATGAGCAATATAAATTCAATCCAAACTTGCAAAGTTTACTGCCGTTAAAGAAGGCTAAACCCATTATAATCAGCAGAAAGACTTTAGTTGCTGCTCATATCGAGACAAAAGAAGCGTGTCTTACCGAACTCAGCACCAGGACGATCTCCTCCTGGAAAACTCTTCCCTGGGAATTTATTCCTTAGCCGAGACCTTGAAGATGTTTCAGGAAGACACAGTAACTGTTTGAGTCTCGGCCCTCCTCCTCCTCCTCAACCTCCTCCTGTAATCTTCAGTCCCGTTCAGAGTTTAGCACAAAAACAACACATTGTGAGCGTTGGGACGTTGGCATTGGTTGGCACAGGTGCCCGTCATGGTGCTGTTTTTGGGCAGATGGTCACTATCTGCAGCCTGCACGTCAAAGGCAGGAGGACAGCAGAGATTTCGGGACACAGCGTTCTCTGATGGCTGCAATGTTTCTTATCTGTCAGGGTCTCCCACACTCTTTTAGCGGACGGAGCCTCCGTCTCCCATGATTCAACAGACTCAAGGACCTGGGCAAGGCCTCTTGGAGGGGAATGAGCACACACACACACACACACACACACAGTCGGAGCGTTCAGGCATGTCAAGGTTAGCACAGAGTCCCGCTCAACAGGGAGAAATACGAGTGAGTGTTTGACTGTTTTCCTCCAGGGTCGTCTGACCCGAGTCTCGGCGTTCATACATTATAGCTGATGGTTTTCATAAAGGATCACTGTAAATATTCCCCCAGTGAGATATTTACAGCTGTCGAGGGCACATGCTCACGGCAGAGGGATTGAATATGTGAAAGAGTTTTGAGTAGTTTTAGTGCAGGTGAAGTGTGAGATGAGCTTTTATCAATATACTGTGACATCCAAGTATGTTATTCAAATCATGAGCTTATAGGCGAATATCACCAGAACATGCCCCCAACATCAAAAGAAAAAAATGTGAATGAAATTTGTATTGTGAATTAAGTACATTAAGCATATTAAATATTTTTATGTGTGCATGTATGTATGCACACTCTTAAAACTCTGTACACACTTCATTGGTCTTGATGGTTCCATGAACTTTTAACATTCATGGAATCTTTCCATTGCACTAAAGGTTCTTTCTAGTGAAAAAAGGTTCTTTAGATTATTAAAATGTTACTGTAAGAACTGATCACTGAAAGGTTCTTTGGTGAACCAAAAATAGTTAATTAGTGGCATCACTGCAAAAACATCCTCTTTTGGAACTTTTATTTTAAAGAATGTATGTAAGTATGTATGTGTGTATGTATGCGTGCATGTACGTATGTATGAGTGTGTTTATGTATGCATGCATGCATGTATGTATGTGTATTAGGGGTGTAACGGTACACAAAACTGACGGTTCGGTACAGCAGGGGAGTTTTTTTTTTATTTAGCAGTGGTTTACTGAACAAATTGTGTCTGTCCTTAAATGAATTCAATTATAACTAAACATTTCTTAAAGATAAAAAAATTATCTCTGCTAATGCTGTAAACTATATAGCGAGCCCTTACTTGCACATTACTATAATATAACAACAGAGCCCAAATTAGCCGAAAATTCAGTAGCTATTTATTTTTTTAGATATAATAATCAACACTCAAATAACACATTGTATGCAAACATGTAAACTTCACATTAGGCAGTTTTTGCATTAACTTCTAAATCTAATTATAAAATGATGTTTTTTCTCCAATTCGTTGTTGAAATAATCATTTATACACAGTGGCTGTCATTTTCATGACAGATTTATTTAAACATACATTAAATAATCAAGACATCACTAACAGGTTCAGTAGAATATAATGAATATATATGCTAATATAGTGCATATATTTAGTGAAAGAGTTCATCTCTCTAGTGAACTAACAGCTGTGGACACTGAATGACTTCTGAGGTAAATGTGATGCTACGTGACATTGTTTACCAGCTGTTTTATTGACGTCTTTCCACCGCTGAAACACTGACTGAGGGATTACATGACATATGATACGTTTCAGTAAGCTGTAATGTATCATCAACATACCTTCAGATGTTCATTCATGTTTATTCTTTGACTAGGAAGAGATGATCGCGTTCACTCGCGCGCCGCGCCGCCGCTTGAACTGACACGCTTATACAGTGATCTGTCACATCACATTAAAGAGCGTCAAAACGGCATTTATTATTTGAATTTTGTGATAAAATGGACAGAATACTTAATATGTTCGTGTGGGAATTTGGATTTAAGTATGTTCCGCGCATGAAACAAGCATACTGTTAACTGTTAAAGATTGCATTCTGTACTGTTTTGGTACACACGTGCACCGTACCGGCATGTATGTATGCGTGTATGTATGTATGTATGTATGTATGCATGCATGCATGTGTGTATGTGTGTATGAATGTATGAGTGTATGTATGAGTGTATGTATGTATGTGTGTGTGTATGTGTGTATGTATGTATGTATGTGTGTATGAGTGTATGCATGCATGTGTATCTGTGTATGAATGTATGCGTGTATGCATGTATGTATGTGTGTGTGTGTGTGTGTGTATGTATGTATTAATGTATGTATGCATGCGTGCGTGCATGCATGTACGTATGTTTGTATGTATGTGTATGTATGTGTGCATGTTTGTATGTATGTATGTATGTATGTATGTATGAGTGTGTGTGTGTATGTATGCATGCATGTACGTGTGTATGTATGCATGCATTTATGCATGTACGTATGTATGTATGTGTGTATGTATGCATGCGTGCATGTGTGTATCTGTGTATGAATGTATGCGTGTATGTATGCATGTACGTATGTATGGACGGATGCATGTGTGTATGTATGTATATGTGTGCATGTATACATGCATGTATGTGTGCATGTATGTATGTATTAATGTATGTATGCATGCGTGCATGCATGCATGTACGTATGTTTGTATGTATGTGTATGTATGTGTGCATGATTGTTTGTATGTATGTATGTATGAGTGTGTGTGTGTGTGTGTGTATGGATGCATGCATGTATGTATGTGTGTATGTATGTATGCATGTTTGTATGTATGCGTGTGTATGTATGTATGCATGTATGTGTGTATGGATGCATGCATGTATGTGTGTATGTATACATGTATGCATGCATGTATTTATGTATGTATGCGTGTATGTATGCATGCATGTATGAGTGTGTGTGTGTGTGTGTATGTATATATGTATGTATGTATGAGTGTGTGTGTGTGTGTGTGTGTATGTATGTATGTATGAATGAGTGTGTGTATGTATGCATATGTGTGTATGAGTGTATGCATGCATGTTGCATGTATGGATGTATGTATAAGTGTATGTATGCATGCATGTGTGTATTAATGTATGAGTGTATGTATGTATGAGTGAATGTATGTATGTATGTATGTGGTGTGTATGAGTGTGTGTGTGTGTGTATGTATGCATTTGTGTATGTATGAGTGTGTGTGTGTGTGTGTGTGTGTGTGTGTGTGTGTGTGTGTATGTATGTATGTTTGCATGTGTGTGTATAAATGTATGCATGTGTGTATGTGTGTATGAGTGTGTGTGTGTGTGTGTGTGTGTTTGTGTATGTATGTATGTATGCATGCATGCATGTGTATCTGTGTATGAATGTATGCGTGTATGCATGTATGTGTGTGTGTGTGTATGTATGTATTAATGTATGTATGCATGCGTGCGTGCATGCATGTACGTATGTTTGTATGTATGTGTATGTATGTGTGCATGTTTGTATGTATGTGTATGTATGTATGTATGTATGTATGAGTGTGTGTGTGTATGTATGCATGCATGTATGTGTGTATGTATGTATGCATGCGTGCATGTGTGTATGTATATGTGTGTATGTATACATGCATGTATGTGTGCATGTATGTATGTATTAATGTATGTATGAATGCGTGCATGCATGCATGTACGTATGTTTGTATGTATATGTATGTGTGCATGTTTGTTTGTATGTATGTATGTATGTATGTATGTATGTATGTATGAGTGTGTGTGTGTGTGTGTGTATGGATGCATGCATGTATGTATGTGTGTATGTATGTATGCATGTTTGTATGTATGCGTGTGTATGTATGTATGCATGTATGTGTGTATGTATACATGTATGCATGCATGTATTTATGTATGTATGCGTGTATGTATGCATGCATGTATGAGTGTGTGTGTATGTATGTATATATGCATGTATGTATGAGTGTGTGTGTGTGTGTGTGTGTGTATGTATGTATGTATGTATGAATGAGTGTGTGTATGTATGCATATGTGTGTATGAGTGTATGCATGCATGTATGCATGTATGGATGTATGTATAAGTGTATGTATGCATGCATGTGTGTATGTGTGTATTAATGTATGAGTGTATGTATGTATGAGTGAATGTATGTATGTATGTATGTGGTGTGTATGAGTGTGTGTGTGTGTGTGTGTGTGTGTGTGTGTGTGTGTGTATGTATGCATTTGTGTATGTATGAGTGTGTGTGTGTGTGTATGTATGCATTTGTGTATGTATGTTTGCATGTGTGTGTATAAATGTATGCATGTATGTATGTATGTGTGTATGTGTGTATGAGTCGTGCGTGCATGAATGTACGTTTGTTTGTATGTGTGCATGTTTGTGTGTGTGTGTGTGTGTATGTATATATGCATGCATTTATGCATGCATATGTGTATGTATGTATGTATGTATGTATTTGTGAGTGTATGAAAGTATGCGTGTATGTATTCATGTGTATATATGTATGTATGTATGTATGAGTGTGTGTGTATGTGTATGTATGCATGTATTTATACATGTATGTATGTATGTATGTGTGTATGTATGTATGTATGTGTGTGTATGTACGTATGTATGCCTGCATGTATTTATGTATGTATGTATGTGTGTGTGTGTATGTATGTATGCATGTATGCACATTTGTATGTTTGCATGTATGTATGTATGTATGCATGCATGTTTGTATGTATGTGTTTGTATGTATGCATGTATGTGTGTATGGATGCATGCATGTATGTATGTATGTATGTATGCATGTATGTGTGAGTGTATGAATGTATGCGTGTATGTATTCATATATGTATGTATGTATGTATGTATGTATGCGTGTATGTACAGTATTTATGTATATATTTATGTATGTATGTACATGTATGTTTGTATGTATGCATGTGTGTATGTATGTATGTATGCGTGTATGTGTTTATGTATATATTTATGTATGTATATACATGTATGTATGTATGTATGTATGTATGCGTGTACATGTATGTATGCATGCATGTCTGTATGTGTATGTATTTATGTATGTATGTATGTATGTATGCATGCATGCATGCGTGCGTGTATGTATGTATGTGTGTATGTGTATGTAAACAGGTATGTATGAGTGTATGTATATATGCATGTATGTATGTATGTATGCGTGTGTGTGTATGTATGTATGCGTGTGTGTATGTATGAATGCATTTGTGTATGTATAAGTGTGTGTGTGTGTGTATGCATTCATGTATGTATATATGAATGTATGTATGCATGCATGCATGTATGTGTGTATGTGTATGTAAACATGTATGTATGTATGCGTGTGTGTGTGTGTATGTGTATGTAAACATGTATGTATGTATGCGTGTGTGTATGTGTGAGTGTATGAATGTATGCATGTATGTATTCATATATGTATGTATGTATGTATGTATGTATGTATGCGTGTATGTACAGTATTTATGTATATATTTATGTATGTATGTACATGTATGTTTGTATGTATGCATGTGTGTATGTATGTATGTATGTATGTATGTATGTATGTATGTATGCGTGTATGTGTTTATGTATATATTTATGTATGTATATACATGTATGTATGCATGCATGCATGTCTGTATGTGTATGTATTTATGTATGTATGTATGCATGCATGCATGCATGCGTGCGTGTATGTGTGTATGTGTATGTAAACATGTATGTATGAGTGTATGTATATATGCATGTATGTATGCGTGTGTGTGTATGTATGTATGTATGTATGAGTGTGTGTATGTATGCATATGTGTGTATGAGTGTATGCATGTATGTATGCATGCATATATGTATGTGTGCTTATATGTATGAGTGTGTGTGTGTATGTATGCATTTGTGTATGTATAAGTATGTGTGTGTGTATGCATTCATGTATGTATATATGAATGTATGTATGCATGTATGTGTGTATGTGTATGTAAACATGTATGTATGTATGTATGTATGTATGTATGCGTGTGTGTGTGTGTGTGTGTGTGTGTGTATGCATGTATGTATGTATGCATGCATGTATGTATGTGTGAGTGTGTGAAAGTATGTGTGTATGTATATATGTATGTATGTTTGTTTGTTTGTATGTATGCGTGTATGTATGTATGCATGTATGTGTGTATGAATGTATGTGTGTGTATGTATGTTTGTTTGTATGTTTGTATGTATGTATGTATGTATGTATGCTTGTTTGTATGTTTGTATGTATGTATGTATGTATGTATGTATGTGTGAGTGTGTGAAAGTATGTGTGTATGTATATATGTATGTATGTTTGTTTGTTTGTATGTATGCGTGTGTATGTATGTATGTATGTATGTATGCATGCATGCATGCGTGTATGTATGCATGTATGTGTTTATGTGAATGTAAACGTATGTATGTATGTATGAGTGTATTTATATATGCATGTATGTATGCGTGTTTGTGTATGTGTGTATGTATGTATGTATGTATGAGTTTGTGTATGTATGCATGTGTGTATGTGTGTATGTATGCGTGCATGTATGCATGCATGTGTGTATGTGTGTATGTATGCGTGCATGTATGCATGCGTGTATGTATGCGTGCGTGTATGCATGCGTGTATACATGTATGCATGCGTGTATGCATGCGTGTATACATGTATGCATGCGTGTATGCATGCGTGTATACATGTATGCATGCGTGTATGCATGCGTGTATACATGTATGCATGCGTGTATGCATGCGTGTATACATGTATGCATGCGTGTATGCATGCGTGTATGCATGCGTGTATGCATGCGTGTATACATGTATGCATGCGTGTATGCATGCGTGTATACATGTATGCATGCGTGTATGCATGCGTGTATACATGTATGCATGCGTGTATGCATGTATGCATGCGTGTATGCATGCGTGTATACGTGTATGCATGCGTGTATGCATGCGTGTATACGTGTATGCATGCGTGTATGCATGCGTGTATACGTGTATGCATGCGTGTATGCATGCGTGTATACGTGTATGCATGCGTGTATGCATGCGTGTATACGTGTATGCATGCGTGTATGCATGCGTGTATACGTGTATGCATGCGTGTATGCATGCGTGTATACGTGTATGCATGCGTGTATGCATGCGTGTATACGTGTATGCATGCGTGTATGCATGCGTGTATACGTGTATGCATGCGTGTATGCATGCGTGTATGCATGCGTGTATGCATGCGTGTATACGTGTATGCATGCGTGTATGCATGCGTGTATACGTGTATGCATGCGTGTATGCATGCGTGTATGCATGCGTGTATGCATGCGTGTATGCATGCGTGTATGCATGCGTGTATGCATGCGTGTATGCATGCGTGTATACGTGTATGCATGCGTGTATACGTGTATGCATGCATGCCTGCATGTATGTATGCGTCTGTGTATGTATGGTATGTATGCATGTATGCATGTATGTATGCGTGTATGTGTGTTTGTATGTATGCGTGTATGTATGTATGTATGTATGTATGTATGTATACACTCACCTAAAGGATTATTAGGAACACCATACTAATACTGTGTTTGACCCCCTTTCGCCTTCAGAACTGCCTTAATTCTACGTGGCATTGATTCAACAAGGTGCTGAAAGCATTCTTTAGAAATGTTGGCCCATATTGATAGGATAGCATCTTGCAGTTGATGGAGATTTGTGGGATGCACATCCAGGGCACGAAGCTCCCGTTCCACCACATCCCAAAGATGCTCTATTGGGTTGAGATCTGGTGACTGTGGGGGCCATTTTAGTACATTTTAGTTTAGTGCTGTTGTAGCCCATCCTCCTCAAGGTTGTGCGTGTTGTGGCTTCACAAATGCTTTGCTGCATACCTCGGTTGTAACGAGTGGTTATTTCAGTCAAAGTTGCTCTTCTATCAGCTTGAATCAGTCGGCCCATTCTCCTCTGACCTCTAGCATCAACAAGGCATTTTCGCCCACAGGACTGCCACATACTGGATGTTTTTCCCTTTTCACACCATTCTTTGTAAACTCTAGAAATGGTTGTGCGTGAAAATCCCAGTAACTGAGCAGATTGTGAAATACTCAGACCGGCCCGTCTGGCACCAACAACCATGCCACGCTCAAAATTGCTTAAATCACCTTTCTTTCCCATTCTGACATTCAGTTTGGAGTTCAGGAGATTGTCTTGACCAGGACCACACCCCTAAATGCATTGAAGCAACTGCCATGTGATTGGTTGATTAGATAATTGCATTAATGAGAAATTGAACAGGTGTTCCTAATAATCCTTTAGGTGAGTGTATATGTATGCATGTATGTGTGTGTGTGTGTATGTATGTTTGTATGTATGTGTGTATGTATGTATGCGTGCATGTGTGTATGTATGCATGCATTTATGCATGTATGTATGTATGCGTGTATGTGTGTATGTATGTATGTGTGTATGTATGTATGTATTCATGTATGTATGTATGTATGTATGTATGCATGTATGTTTGTATGTATGCATGTACGTATGTATGTATGCATGCATTTATGT
The DNA here is from genome assembly GCA_039654105.1 of Coreius guichenoti. Lineage (NCBI taxonomy): Eukaryota > Metazoa > Chordata > Actinopteri > Cypriniformes > Gobionidae > Coreius > Coreius guichenoti. Next base: position 40,318,314 of record CM077179.1, on the reverse strand, counting down.
ATGCATATGTGTGTGTGTGTGTGTATGTATGTATGTATGCACGCATGTATGTATGTATGCATGCATTTATGTATGCATGTGTGTGTGTGTGTGTGTGTGTGTGTGTGTATGTATGCATGCATGTATGTATGTGTGAGTGTATGAAAGTATGCGTGTATGTATATATGTATGTATGTTTGTTTGTTTGTATGTATGTTTGTATGTGTGTATGAATGTATGTGTGTGTATGTTTGTTTGTTTGTTTGTTTGTATGTATGTATGCGTGTATGTATGTATATATTCATGTATGCATGCATGCGTGTAGGTATGTATGTATGCGTATATATGCATGTATGTATGTATGTTTGTATGTATATGTCTGTATGTATGGATGTATGTATGCATGCATGCGTGTATGTATGCATGTATGTGTTTATGTGTATGTAAACGTATGTATGTATGAGTGTATTTATATATGCATGTATGTATGCGTGTTTGTGTGTGTGTGTATGTATGTATGTATGAGTTTGTGTATGTATGCATATGTGTGTATGAGTGTGTGCATGCATGTATGGATGTATGTGTTCGTATGTATGTTTGTTTGTTTGTATGTATGTATGTATGTATGTTTGTATGTATGCATGTTTGTGTGTGTATGTATGCATGTATGTATTTATGCATGTATGCGTGTATTGATGTATGTATGCATGTATGTATGCATGTATGCATGTATGCATGGATGGATGGATGGATGGTTGGATGCATGCATGCATGTATGTATGTATGTATGTATGTATGTATGTATGTACATATTTATTATGGCGATTCAGTACAGTCTTTTTGTAAGTCACATTATTCTCATCAGATTCTCTTTGCTATAATGAGGGATTTTTTTTATTTATCATCATTTGTTTTAATTATTGTAGTTTAAAAGTGGTAAGCACACACTATGATATGTGTATGTTTGAGTGTGTGTGTGTGTGTGTGTGTGTGTGTGTGTTTGAGACAGAGAGACAGAGAGAGAGTGCCATGGTAAACTCTTATAGAGACAAAGTGTCCCCACAGAGATGGCAATATCTGAAATCCTTGTCCTTGTGGAGACATTTTTTGGCCCCCATGAGGAAAACAGCTTATAAATCAGACTACGTGAAGTTTTTTGAAAATACAAAAATGCAGAAAGTTTTGTGTGATGGGTATATTTAGGGGTAAGGTTTGTGTAAGGGGAGAGAATATACAGTTTGCACAGTATAAATATCATTATGTCAATGGAGAGTCCCCGTAAAACATGAAAACATGAAAACACTGTGAGTGTGTGTGTGTGTGTGTGTGTGTGTGTGTGTGTGTGTGTGTGTGTGTTCTCAAAAAAGGAGAAAAAAATACTGGCCTCATTTTAGTAAATTCTATTTCATAGGTAAATTGGTAATTCTTTTTTTTGCCTTTATTTTGACTAGTAATCTTACATTTGTCAGAAGAGAAGATCTGAGCTCTATAATCTTACTGTATGATTACTGTTGACTTCTCTGTTTGTTTTTTCTCTCTCACTTTTAGGTGACACATCTGAGGTGAAGATGATGCTTAAAGGCAACAACTGAGAACTACAGACTCGTAAGCTATAAAAGAGCAACATTTGATTAACAGCATTTTCTTGCAGTATCAGCAGATCTTCGTAGATCATTCAGATACACACTCGTGTTCAAAAGTTTGGGGTCGGTCAGATGTTTTAATGTTTTTGAAAGAGTCTCTTCTGCTCACCAAGGCTGTGTTTATTTGATCAAAAATACAGTAAAAATTGTGAAATATTATTCCAGTGTAAATCAGCTGTTCTCTATGTGAATATATAGTAAAGTGTAATTTATTCCTGTGATCAAAGCTGAATTTATCATCATTACTCCAGTCTTCAGTGTCACATGATCCTTCACAAATCATTCTAATATAATGATCTGATGCTCAAGAAACATTTATGATTATTATCAGTGTTGAAAACAGTTCATATTTTTGTGGAAACTGATACATTTTATTTTTCAGGATTCTTTGATGAATAGAAAGTTCAAAAGAACAGCATTTATTTGAAATAATATAATCTTTTGTAACATTATAAATGTCTTTACTGTCACTTTTGATCAATTTAATGTGCCCTTGCTGTCTGAATAAAAGTATTAATTAAAAAGAACCGGTAGTGACCGGTAGTGTTTTTAACTGTGATTGAACTGTGCTATTGAATGCTGTCTAACCACATTCATATAATTTGCTCATGTTCGACAGGCTCTTTATTGAAACCTGTTTTAACTGTCGATCAGTTCCTCATCTAACCTCAGTTTTAGAGCTCCGGGGCAGTTTTTTTTATCCCACGTCAGTGTTTTGCCAGATTTCACAACAGAAGTACAAATATGCTGAGCGAGCGCAGTGGGAATGTCTGTTTTTTGCAGCTTTGCAATAAATACTGCCGTCTGAAGTCGACACACACAACCAGCAGAAAACTTCACACTCGCCCATCATTAAACTCTTTAAACTGTCCAAAAATACCACTTTCACATTGATCTCTCTTCTGTTTCTCAGGAAAATGTTGCTCTAATGTTTCTCTCAGAGACAAATAGCCAAAAATATTTAATTAAAATGGAAGTTAAAATACATTTATATAAATATATTGTACAATAAGGTTCTAATTTATCAATCTTAGTAAATCAATTTCAACATTTACTGATGCATTATGAAAATCAAAAGTTGTATTTATTAATATTATTAATGGACCTGAGCTGACATGAACTACAGTGGGGAGAACAAGTATTTGATACACTGCCGATTTTGCAGGTTTGCCCACTTACAAAGCATGTAGAAGTCTGTAATTTTTATCATAGGTACTCTTCAACTGTGAGAGACAGAATCTAAAACAAAAATCCAGAAAATCACATTGTATGATTTTTAAATAATTAATTTGCATTTTATTGCGTGACATAAGTATTTGATCACCTACCAACTAGTAAGAATTCCGGCTCTCACAGACCTCTTAGTTTTTCTTTAAGAAGCCCTCCTGTTCTCCACTCATTACCTGTATTAACTGCACCTGTTTGAACTCATTACCTGTATAAAAGACACCTGTCCACACACTCAATCAAACAGACTCCAACCTCTCCACAATGGCCAAGACCAGAGAGCTGTGTAAGGACATCAGGGATAAAATTGTAGACCTGCACAAGGCTGGGATGGGCTACAGGACAACAGGCAAGCAGCTTGGTGAGAAGGCAACAACTGTTGGCGCAATTATTAGAAAATGGAAGAAGTTCAAGATGACGGTCAATCTCCCTCGGTCTGGGGCACCATGCAAGATCTCACCTCGTGGGGCATCATTGATCATGAGGAAGGTGAGGGATCAGCCCAGAACTACACGGCAGGACCTGGTCAATGACCTGAAGAGAGCTGGGACCACAGTCTCAAAGAAAACCATTAGTAACACACTACGCCGTCATGGATTAAAATCCTGCAGCGCACGCAAGGTCCCCCTGCTCAAGCCAGCGCATGTCCAGGCCCGTCTGAAGTTTGCCAATGACCATCTGGATGATCCAGAGGAGGAATGGGAGAAGGTCATGTGGTCTGATGAGACAAAAATAGAGCTTTTTGGTCTAAACTCCACTCGCCGTGTTTGGAGGAAGAAGAAGGATGAGTACAACCCCAAGAACACCATCCCAACCGTGAAGCATGGAGGTGGAAACATCATTCTTTGGGGATGCTTTTCTGCAATGGGGACAGGACGACTGCACCGTATTGAGGGGAGGATGGATGGGGCCATGTATCGCGAGATCTTGGCCAACAACCTCCTTCCCTCAGTAAGAGCATTGAAGATGGGTCGTGGCTGGGTCTTCCAGCATGACAATGACCCGAAACACACAGCCAGGGCAACTAAGGAGTGGCTCCGTAAGAAGCATCTCAAGGTCCTGGAGTGGCCTAGCCAGTCTCCAGACCTGAACCCAATAGAAAATCTTTGGAGGGAGCTGAAAGTCCGTATTGCCCAGCGACAGCCCCGAAACCTGAAGGATCTGGAGAAGGTCTGTATGGAGGAGTGGGAAAAAATCCCTGCTGCAGTGTGTGCAAACCTGGTCAAGAACTACAGGAAACGTATGATCTCTGTAACTGCAAACAAAGGTTTCTGTACCAAATATTAAGTTCTGCTTTTCTGATGTATCAAATACTTATGTCATGCAATAAAATGCAAATGAATTACTTAAAAATCATACAATGTGATTTTCTGTATTTTTTTAGATTCTGTCTCTCACAGTTGAAGAGTACCTATGATAAAAATTACAGACTTCTACATGCTTTGTAAGTGGGCAAACCTGCAAAATCGGCAGTGTATCAAATACTTGTTCTCCCCACTGTATAACAATGAAGAGTGTGTTCATTAACTCACATTAACAAAGATTAATAAATACTGCAACAAATGTATTGCTCATTGTTAGTTCATGTTAGTTAATTGTACTATACGTTTTTTACTAAGTATTTTTCATACTTCCTCATATATATTTTCTGGCCATTTTTATGTAAGTATATTTACATTGTTCAAAATATATTTTAACATTCAGCCAGAATGTATTTTAAGAAGATTATTGAAGTACATCTATATTATATTTTGGCATTTGAAGGGTTAAATGTAATCTATTTTTATGTAAAAAAATAAATAAAATAAAAATAATAATATTAATAATAATAATTTCTGAAGTTATAATATAATATAATTAATATAATATAATAATTTAAATATTAAATGTAATCTATTTTTATGTAAAAAAAAAAAAAAAAATTCTGAAGCTATAATAATATAATATAATATAATATATGATATAAATCTTCTACAAATATTTTGGCCCGATAAAAAAAAAAAATGCCATGAAGACACAAATGCATCAACAGTTTTCATGCAACTAAAATAATGTGAAGATAAGCTTTAGAAAGAAATATTCATATTTGATGTCTTGAATCTGAGAATATGTTGTGCTAGTTTCATGCTTTTCTATAATCACTCAAATCAATATTTTGTGTCCATGTATTTATTGTGTATATTTATGCAATATTTGAGATAATGTGTCTCAGACTCTCAGGACAGAAGTTGTGGAGTCGACTCTGTTTAGTCTATGATTATCACTTCCTCGAGGCCGTGTTCCTGTCAGGCATTTCTCAGCTCTTAAAAACATGTTTTTGTGAAAATGCCTCTCATTCTGAACAGAAACAGCGGGACATGTTTGTTTAGTGAAATGTGCTTTATTTGAGGGCAGATCTCCAGTGTTACGGCAGCGTCCGTGTTTTAATGTTGCCAGACATTTGTGAGAATGATTCGACTAAAAGCTTTGCCCCTTAATGATTCATCTGCGTTCTGCTCCAGATAAGCTTCGCAGGGCCATCAAACATTCATCAGGCTTCATTAAACACTGATGCGTTCACCTTTGCTCATTCATATGCTGAGGACTGGAGCTGACAATAACACACAAACAAAGAACAGCTCATTACGAACATCAGTCTCATCAGGTTCTGAAGCAGAAATCGTACTAAAGTCACATTCACTTGTTATAGTAACATTCAGACACTCATGTGTTACTTTATAACAGTTTGCATCATGAGGTCGTGCAGTTGAAACATCAAAAATGATTTCCTCTCAAAAGTTCTCATTAGTTTATATATTCAGAGTCTGTATGTATAATAGAAGAGAAGCTTTTACTCCAGTGATTATTCCTGCATTGACAACAAAACTGCTGCCATCTCCATCATTACTCTGATGAAAAATAGGATAGAGTTCATGACGTTGTTGTCTGTATGGGGTAAGTTGTGTCAACGAAAACCTGCTATTATAGAGCAATTTCATGGCTTTCAGGAAAGGTACAATTGTATTGTTTAAATGCTAATATAAAAATGTCACATGTTTTGTCCAACATACATTGTAATGAATTTTTACAGTGTCCTTGTTACATATGTTAACCCTAACCCTAACTATAGTAATAACGGTAAATTATGCATAATTACATGCAACTAACCCTCAACCAAACCAAACCCTAATCCTACCATAACCCTATAGTAAGTACATGTAGTTAATTAATTTTACTCAGTACTTAAATGTATAGTTACACTGTAACATGACATCTTAAAATAAAGTGTAACCGAATAAATTGTATAAAATTAAAACATTTTATATGTGACAACTTGCCCCGGAGCTGATGTTGGTTGAATATATTCCTGAGAACACAGTTCAGTCTGACCTTCAGTATATTGTATTCATTTATGGTTATTGTGCTCAGTTCTCCAAAAGATACGTCCAAACATATAAACAGATGATCGTACTTTTTTATTATTTAATAATTTTATATTTATTTATTTTGTAATCTTAAAAACAATATATAGAAACATATATATAGACCTGACAATTGTGAATTCTGTCCAAAAAAATATAAATAGTAAAAATATTAAATAAAATTATCTTAATATTAATTTTTGGATACATTTAAATATTTTTTAAATTAATATATTTAATATTTATATTTATATACAGACAAAGAGACACACACACACTCACTCAGAGACAGACAGAAACACAGACATACACACTCTCAGAGACAGACAGAAACACACACACACACTCTCAGAGACAGACAGAAACACACACGCCCACACACACACACACACACACACAGAGGCAGACAGAAACACACACACCCACACACACACACACACACACAGAGGCAGACAGAAACACACACGCCCACACACTCACACACACTCAGAGACAGACAGAAACACACGCCCACACACACACACACGCCCACACACACTCAGAGACAGACAGAAACAGAAACACACACACACACACACACACACACACACACTCAGAGACAGACAGAAACACACACACACTAACACACACACGTCCACACGCACACACATACACACACTCAGAGACAGACAGAAAATACACACACTCTCAGAGACAGACAGACACACACACACACACAGAAACAAACTCACATACACACACACACTCAGAGACAGACAGAAACACACACACACACTCAGAGACAGACAGAAACACACACACACACTCAGAGACAGACAGAAACACACAAACGCACGCACACACACACACAACACACACACACACTCAGAGACAGACAGAAAACACACACACATACACACTCAGAGACAGACAGAAACACACTCAAACACTCTCAGAGACAGACAGAAACACACACACACACTCTCAGAGACAGACAGAAACACACAAACGCACACACACACACACAACACACACACACACACACTCAGAGACAGACAGAAAACACACACACTCACACACTCTCAGAGACAGACAGAAACACACTCACACACTCTCAGAGACAGACAGAAACACACTCACACACTCTCAGAGATAGACAGAAAAACACACACACTCTCAGAGACAGGTGCATTGCATTTCTGGGTCACGATCTGTGGCTGTACGGGGTGGAGAGTTTAAGATCCCCCTCGCTGGTTTCGTATCCGGATGTGTTTGGCGCATCAGGAGTCACAGATGGAGATGAAGAGTCCCAGGACTCGCCTGCTAACAGCCAATCAGCACGCGGCAGTGGGAGGTCTGACAGAACGGGGCCACGGGCTCCATGACTGTGTGTGTGAGAGACAGAGAATCAGTCACAACCTACCATAAAACACATGACAACAAACACCCGCTTGACAAGAGAGAGACTGGAAAGATTCACAAAGACACCAAGACGTGATTCCTGATGCTTTCATTAACTGTACATCAGTAACAGATGCTTTTGACAAGTTTCATGAGATTCACATAAAAGGGAAGAAATTATGTTTCTTATAGAAAACAACGCGTATTTTTAGGACCATTAAGTTTTTTTGTTTGTTTGTTTTTGCATTGGGACATTTTCATGACACACATTACACATCCAAGATAAATATATATAAATAAATATATAAATAAAAATAATAAAAGTATACCAGATATCTTTCAGTGATTATATGTTCTGGTTTCCAATGTCTTAAATGTGATTTTTTTGTAAATGAAATTTTTAAACTTGATTTATATATTTATATTATTGATTTATAATTTATAAAAAAAATAAATATAATGTATAAAAAACATTTTTATAATTGCATTTTGTATGTACAAACACACCTACATACATATCTATGCATACATACGTACATACATACAAGCACGCACACACACATACATACATACATACATACATATCTATACATACATACATACATACATACATATCTATGCATACATACAAGCACGCACACACACATACATACATACATATCTATACATACATACATACATACATACAAACATACATATCTATACAAACATATATACATACATACATATCCACACACACACACACACACACACACACATCCATCCATATATACATACATACATACCTATACATACATACATACATATCCACACACATACACACGCATCCATCCATCCATCCATATATACTGTACATACATACATGTTTATACATACATACATACATTTAAACATATATACGTCTATACATACATACAAACAAACAAACATACATACATACATACATACATACATACATGCATATCTATACATACATACATACATACAAACAATCATACATATCTATACATACATACATTTAAACATATATATGTCTATACATACATACATGCATACATACATATCTATACACACACACACACACACACACACACACACACACACACACACACGCATCCATCCATCCATCCATCCATCCATCCATTTAAACATATATACGTCTATACATACATACACACATACATATAAACAAACAAACATACATACATACATACATACAAACAATCATACATATCTATACATACATACATTTAAACATATATATGTCTATACATACATACATGCATACATACATATCTATACACACACACACACACACACACACACACACACACACACACACACACACACACACGCATCCATCCATCCATCCATCCATTTAAACATATATACGTCTATACATACATACACACATACATATAAACAAACAAACATACATACATACATACATATCTATACATACATACATACAAACAAGCATACATACATATCTATACATACATCCATCCATCCATACACATTCACAAGCATCACTTAAATGTGCAGATATATTTCTGCTGCAGCTGCAGGATCGTTAAAACAGCTTTGAAGCAGCTTTATTATAACACCAGCGTCTAGACAATAATCACACGTTCTCTTAAACATCTTCATGAAGCCGACGTGAGAAACTCTCCCAGTAATTCAGAGTCTGGTGTTGTCATGTGCTGCTTTTGAAAATCCAGCATTTCAGGCCCTCATCAGTCTCTCAATCTCATGAAAGAACTAGTCTGGATCAAAATTCACTGGAAATCAAAAGAAAGAAGTTGCACAGAGAAAATAAAGCCATTACAGTTCTCAGTTTCCTATTGCAATGTGAATATACTAAAGAACTGGTTCGCTGATAAAAAATGAATGCATCATTTTGCAAACTCTTATAAGGCTTCATTTTCTTTGAGAAAAATGCTGTTTCTTATTCTTTAGATTTTAGGGTGAAATATACGGCGGATAGAGATTCACATTCTGAGTTTGCACAACATTCTCTGCGGGTTCAAATCATCCAGAGGATCAGAACTGGTGCCGTCCTCTCGTGGCCTGCTTTTCACGTCCGTCTCTCTCTCTCTCATTGTTCTGTAGAAGCCTCTTCGCCTGCAGGTACAGCACAAACCTCTAAACCTGTCAGGCCTTGTCAAAGACGTTTCAATTTAAGGTTCTCCCTCAGGTCCTGGACTGAATTACCACTTCAAAGTCAGCGTGGATCCGGGCGTCCCCGTGAGCCGGGCCCCAGGACTCCCTCAGAGAGCCTGCGCTCATCAGATAATGAACAACATATTTAGCATATTAATTATGATATTTTTGTGGAGTCAAGCTTTTTTAGCTCTTTAATTTGAGGAACGAGAGAAAGCCATGGCCTGTGGAAACGGGTGCAGGAATGATGGACGTGCGGCTGTCTGTCACTGTCGGGATGCTGACAGCTTCAAGAATAGACGGATAATGAAAATAGAGTGTCGCTGAAAACCTTTTTAAATCGGGATCAGGAACGTTATTGTAACAGTAACATTCGTTTGCAAAGGGAAAAGTGTTCTGGGTGGTTGCTAGGGCGTTGCCAGGGACTAATAGAGTGTTCGATAATGATTAATGCATTAATTATGCGAGTATTTAAATCTACAGAGAATATGCAAAGACCTTATGTTTCCTCTTGACTGAGAGTCACATGTTTACTGATACACTGTAAAAAATTATAAAATATGTTTTTACATTGCTTTAACTCAAATAAGTCAAGCAATTTTCAACTTTTTTAAAAAAAAGTTGTACAAAATTCAACTAATTTTTTAAAAGTCAGTTTAATGTAATTTAAGTTGAAATGACTTAAATTTTTAAGTACAATCAACTTGGATGTTTAAGTCAGCAACTTTTTTTTAGAGTAATATAATATAAAACATTTTTGGTTACACTTTATTTTAAGGTGCCCTCATTACAGTGTAATTATACAAATAAGCACTGAGTAATATTAGTAATATCAATTAACAACGTGCTATATATATATATATAATTATGGCTAGGGTTAGTTGCTTGTATTTACTATAGTAATAACAGTAAATTATGCACATGTAAGATGTGTAACAGAGACACTGTAAAATAAAGTGTTTCCACGTTTTCATTAATTGCAATAAAGCTTAATTAATATAAATATTAGATGAAAAATTTAACAAAAAAAATGTAAAATGAGAAATTATTTACTTAAAAAACTTGTAACTGAAGTGAAATGTAACTGAAATAAAATACATTTAAAAAAAATTAAATTAAATTAAATTAAAATAAAAGCTATTGAAAAAAGTTTTTTTTTTTTTGAAAGATTTACGCATTTCAATTAATAGTAAAATTCCATCAAATTGAACTGAATAATCCTTACATATTTTAATTGAATAATTTATTTAGGATTGTTCAGTTATTCAATTAAAATATGTGATGGAATTTTACTATTAACTGAAATGTGTAATTCTTAAAAAAGGCTTAAAAATGTGTGTAAAATGAAAAAGTGCATAAAAGTATTCAAAATTAAAATTAAACAATTTAAAATGAAAAAAAAAAACAATTAAAAACTTTAATTAATATGGTAACACAATAATTATCTAATGCATTAAGCAACATTAACTAACAATGAGCAATTCATGTGTTACAGTATTTATTAATTTCTGTTAATCTTTATTAATAAAAACACAACTGTTCATTGCTAGTTCATGTCAGCTCAGATCCATTAAATAATATTTTGATTTTAATAATGTATTAGCAAATGTTAATAAATTAATAAATTGGTTAATAATAAATTCTTTAGTTATCATGACAATATTTGTTGACAAAAGTGTAACACATCAAATATGTACACAAATAGCACAAAGTAACAATCCCACATCAGACAAAATTAGGGGGAAAAAAAGAAAAACGAAAGAAAAGAAAAAAAAATAACATTTACAGCATGAAAGATATCATCATATCTCTTCAAAAAAGAAGTATATTTTTGATTAATTATTGTTAGTGATTGGATTAAATGTTTTACTTCGCATAAGAAAGATTTTTTTTAAGAAACCTTTGTTTGTGAAAATAAAACTTCGCCACAAGAATAAGAAAGTAAACAGATTAATGACTTAAAAAAAAACATCCTTAATGGAAAAGTTTACAATTAATATTAGATACAATAGAAACTCAAATCATTCCAGAAAAGTGATGAAACAAACAAAACAAAAACAACAAAAAAATGAAAAACTTTCATTTTTAGATAAGGTGCATATATCAGTTACATAATATTTGGATAAAAGAGCATTGCAAGGGTAGATTTTATGCAGAATTTTAAAATGCACTTCTCTAATTTTATTGGGTATACAATATTTGTATGGTAATAACCAAGTTTTCCTCCATTGAGTTTGGAGAGAAAGTTGAGACAAAAGTGTTATTAATACAGAGACTGAGAGTGAGTGTTTTCTGAGGATGTAATGAAATACAGAAAGGTAATGCCATGTGCTGAACAAAGTCTGGCAGAATCACAGCTTATTCATTAAGATCAGAAACCAGTTAAACCCTCTCGACAGCAATTATGAATCAATTAATAAGGAACTATTGTGTTTCTCAGTTCATCCCGCACAATCCACAGAACATCCCATATTAAACAAGACACGACATGCAGGTTTGATCTCCACTAATTACAGCGTGATGCTACAGTTAAAGATCAAACGCTAATGAATCAAATATTCAAGACTCGCATTGCCTTCAGGAAGGGCTTGTTCCTTCTGTTTCTCTTTGTTTAATTGTTTCTGTGTTGGGAGCAACATTTTTTTAATTATTTTTTAGCTCATTTGCTCTGTTTAAAGTGTCATTTCACCAATCTTCAACCCACTTTGTATTGTTACGATGTCGGTAGTATTTTTGTTTCCCGCCCACGGTCTGTCGGATCAGCAGAGGGTTATTAACAGAACAGTTCTTCTAACGGGAGGTTCATAGGAGGAGTTTTACTTTTGTGCTTGGGGGTGCACCTTGGGGTATAATTTATTATTATAAATAATAATAATAATAATAATAACAATAATAATAAAGGAATTGAATAGTTAAAGGATTAAAAGGGATTTAAGGGAATAAATACATAAGAATGGTCAAATAAGTTTTAGGTCTAATATTAGTAGGCTAATGAAGTAATCAATTTAAACTATTTGCAAATAATATTTTATTTTAAAATGTGCACAGATTCCCTCTTAATAATTTTTGACTTTTCAGTCTGAGTTAAATCTCTTTTTTGGCTAATTTTATCTGTAAAAGAATCCGTGCCTAATAATTCTGCACACCTGAATATAAGGCATATTTCATTTACAGCCTTCATGAACAATTATATATCACTTATAAATGATTAAATACAAAATGAATAGTAGTTACTAACATTAATGTGGTTTGGAATTGGTAAAATGTGCCTGGAAAAAAAAATATGATCAGAAAATCAACGTGCCAAATAATTCTGCGAGCAGTGTGTATATATATATATATGCATTTTGGGGTCAGTAATTGTTAATGATTTGTGAAGGATCATGTGACACTGAAGACTGGAGTAATGATGATAAATTCAGCTTTGATCACAGGAATAAATTACACTTTACTATATATTCACATAGAGAACAGCTGATTTACACTGGAATAATATTTCACAATTTTTACTGTAGTTTTGATCAAATAAACACAGCCTTGGTGAGTATATGAGACTTTTAAACAGTAATATTTTGAAATATTATTATAATTTAAAGTTACTGTTTTGTATTTGAATATATTTTAAAGGGTAATTTATTCCTGTGACGCAAAGCTGAATTTTTACCAGCATTTTTCCTTTAAAAAAATCTTAATAATTTTTAACTTTTGGCCAGTAGTGTATATATATATATATAAGATAAACACTGATGTTGCCTTGATAAGATTGTATAATATATATATATATATAATATGCATTTAATTAATGCAAGTTCCTTAATGACATCATCCTCCAGGAAGTGATGTCATTTTGGTGGGAAAACAACCGCCCAAATATCAGTAATGTAAACAATCTGTCAGTCCTTTACTCAATGATCAAACTTTAGCTTAACAGCCTGTAATGAAGCTGAAGTGTCTGAACCAGCGTCCTCCTTGTTAACTAAAACTATTAAAAATGTTTTCATTATTTGAAATAAAGCAGGAAAATATACATTTTATTTATATTAGATGAAAAACTTAAACAAAAGTGAAAGTTCAAACAGTTTTGCAGAACAGGAATGACTCTCTTTCCCTCCAAAACCAACTTTTGACCTCTTTACAATCGTCCGCTGAATATGAAAAAGCCCCAGATGTTAATTAAAGCCGTATCTGTGCGAGCGAACGGCCGATAAGGTGCAGACGTCACGGCGGAGCAGGTGAGCGTCTCTCAGGCTGATTCTCGCTGGCTTCAGGGTCAGAGCGACTCCCACGCCACAGACCGGCTCGCTGATAGCAGCTTAATCAAAGTGTCTCTTTCAGCCCTGGGAAATCCTGTGGGAGAGAGAAGGAGAATGAAAGAATGAGTGTTTGTGTGAAGGGAGGCGAGCAGCGAGATCCGCGGCGCTGAAGGTCAGGTGGCTGGAACGGGACGGAGAAATGGATGATGGACGAGAGGTCAGAGAGGTCAGCGGCGTCTGTGATTGCCGAGCCGCTTGACCGGATGCTTGTGATGTCTCTCTGACTAAAGCCCACACAACCCTAATGAACAGAAGTCGCACCGATCGTGAATCACGGCTCCGGGGAATGTGGGGAGTTAGCTGACGTGAAAAACTTTGGGGAAGTTGACAGCTTTTTTAATAGGCTACATGGAATAATGTGTCCTTTGTCAAAGGACCGTTTACTAGGAACTACTGAAGGTGATTAAAATGGGTAAAACTTTAAAACTAACACATGAACCTTCATATACAGCTCAAACTAAAATCTTGCTGTTGATTAAAAATGTACAACAGTATACATCAAATACCCCTTAAATCTCTCTCTTTCTCTTTAAAAAAACAATAATGAAAGTACACTAATCAAAAGACATCTTTGAAACTGATATAAAATAATATAATATATACATATATATATACACACTACTGGCCAAAATTTTCAACATTTTTTAAAGGAAAAATGCTGTCAAAAATTCAGCTTTGCATCACAGGAATAAATTACCCTTTAAAATATATTCAAATATAAAATAGTAATTTTGAGTTATAATAATATTTCAAAATATTACTGTTTTTAATATTTTTAAATGTGTTTTTTTAAAGTCTCATATGCTCACCAAGGCTGCATTTATTTGATCAAAAATATAGTAAATATTATTGCATTTTACAACATTTTCTATGTGAATAAAGTATTGTTTTAAACTTTACACTTTATATATATGCATTTTGGGGTCAGTAATTGTCAATGATTTGTGAAGGATCATGTGACACTGAAGACTGGAGTAATGATGATAAATTCAGCTTTGATCACAGGAATAAATTATATTTTTACTATATATTCACATAAAAAACGGGTATTTTAAATTGTTATAATATTTCACAATTTTTACTGTATTTCTGATCAAATAATTGCAGCCTTGGTGAGCAGAAGAGACTTTTAAAAAACATTTTTAAAAACATTAAAAACAGTAATATTTTGAAATATTATTAGAATTTAAAAGTACTGTTTTGTATTTGAATATATTTTAAAGGGTCATTTATTCCTGTGATGCAAAGCTGAATTTTTGGCTGCCTTTTCCCTTTAAAAAAAAGTCTTAATTATTTTAAACTTTTGGCCAGTAGTGTGTGTATATATATATATATATATATATATATATATAAGATAAACACTGATGTTGCCTTGATGAAGCCTCGTCTGCTCTGAGGTTGAAGTTTGAAGGTTATACATGTTTCAGTTTCACACAGATAGATAGTTTAACATCTAACGCAATGACATTCAGATATTTTTAAGCATGATTTAAGTGTCTAAATACTTTTTAGGGTCGTAGCATTCAAATATCAAAGCATATAAACCTCAAGTAAAGCAGTAAACCTCCCTTTAATCTGTTAAAAATAGCAAGAAAATTTTAGCCTTATGCTTGAGCAGCTTGTAAAAGACAGGAGTGATAAAATGATTCCTGGGTCAGATCGACCTGCACAGCAGAAACATTAAACGCTCCCGTGTGAAAGAGGCATTGTCGAACAACCAATAGAAATGTTCAGGCATAAAAAGCATGACTACAGTAGCTTTGCCACACACACACACACACACACACACAGGCCGAACAGGTACCAGTGAAGCATTCAGATTTCTGAAGGTCACTCTTCATTCAAGGTTATTGTTTGCGTTTGGCTGAAGGTAATGAGCTGTCAATCACAGCACCAGGCGGTCACGGGGGGGACGGCGTCCATCAGACCCTGTTTAAAACACTGAGTGCAGATGACAGCTGAAGGAGGCATGGAAACACACTGATCATCTCCGTCATCTGTCCTGACATATGAATCGCGACTCAGAGGACGTTTACTGTAGCGCTGGCTAGAAAAGATGCTCTCCTCAACCACTCGTGACAAAAGCACAGATGAATATGGACACTGTTTAACGTGAATAATGGCTAACCGAGGCGAGTGCTCTCTGGCTGGCAGACACTGAGGTCACTGTCCGCTGGATACAGAGCGCCGCCTGCTGGCCGCTTCCATGCAAAGTAGTGCACTAATATTTCTAGTATGCATGCATATTGTGCAAATGGACTCTATGCATGAAAACCCACAATGCAATGAATGAACCAGTCTGGTCATTCTCCTCTGACCTCTGACATCAACATTTTCAGCAACTGGATATTTTCCACCGTTCTCCGTAAACCCTAGAGATGTTTGTGCGTGAAAACCCCAGTACATCAGCAGTTTCTGAAACACTCAGACCAGCCCATCTGGCACCAGCAACCATGCCACGCTCAAACTCACCTTTCTCAGATCATCAGTTTGGCTTTATTTATTTATCACTACTAAATCATTTTTACAGTACATGTTTTAAGCGATAGTAAGCAGTGCGCTAGCATTGGATTCAGACAGCTCTTCATATCTCTTACCCAGCTCCAGCCTGAGCAGGTGTTGCCATAGTGATCAGAGGAACATCAAACACCTTCATTCCTTCCTTCACTGCAGCTCACAGATCAGACATCACTCCAGTAAAAACATCAAAACTGTGCATTTTGATAAATGCTGTGACTTTTTAATGCTTAAGAGTAAAAAACCTGCATATACAAGAAAAAACACATTTTCTTAATGAGTGAATCACACAGGACATATCCATTCATCACCACAAAATCAAAAGAAAGTAGTAAGAAATTATAGTTCCATAAAGAAAGCGAAGCATACTTTTAGATTTTTTTTCATTTGCATTTTGACATTACTTTAACATTATAGGATAAATTAAAGGCCAAACAACAATGGGAAAAAAAATGATCATGATGTATAAATGCATTAATTAATAATTTAATAAAGTTATCATCAGACTTGTTTGCATTTTGACTATATTTTGATGAGAAAATTCTCATTATTTTAATGTAGTATTTTTACTGTATTCCAGTAAAAATACAATCATGCAATGATTAAATGAATGCCAGAACAAAAAATACTATCATGATGTTTAAATACATTAATTAATAATTGTATTATTAATTAATTAAAATAAAATTCTCATTATTTTAATGCAGTATTTTTACTGTATTCCAGTAAAAATACAATCATGCAATGATTAAATTAATGCCAGAACAAAAAATATTATCATGATGTATAATTACATTAATTAATTAAAATAAAATTCTCATTGTTTTAATGCAGTATTTTTGTAATGTATTACAGTAAAAATACAATCATGCAATGATTAAATTAATGCCAGAACAAAAAATACTATTATTATGTATAAATACATTAGTTTTCATCTCTTCTTTTTTTTGCATTACACAAATAAGACTTAGAAGTATGGAAGCCCGTTTCCACCACTAAATAAAAAAATAAAAAGAGCAATTGCGACTTTTTATCTCAGAATTCTGACTTTATAACTCGCAATTGAGAGAAAAAAAGTCAGAATTCTGAGATAAAAAGTCGCAATTACTCTTTTTATTTTTTTATTTAGTGGCGAAAACGGGCTTCCATATAGAAGGGTAAATGTGCTTGAGTGTCATAAAAATAAAATCTTACTGGTCCTAAAATAGCCTGCAGTGAATATGACCTGGACGTGTTCCTGACAGGCTTCACCCTGATATTTTACTGCACGTTCATCATGTTTTAAAGGCGTTTCAGTCTCTTTACTGGACAACCAAATGAAGACACTGTCAAGCAGGTTTGATCATCACAGCTGTATAATATAAGGCCTGTATGTTTATGAACACACGCCTCATTAACACATCAACAGAAATGCATCTTTTCAGCCTGTTAAACACATACTGTCTCACACATAAACTCAGACTCTCGTGCATGGATTCAATGCATCTGAATATGTTTCTGCTTTCAGATGCTCATGACTAACTGAGATTTCCAACATTTTTCCAATCGATTCATAATGTGCGGCTGAAGGCCACTGCTTCGTTCAGCAAAGCAAACGGCACAGGAAACAATATTCACCCTCCCGTCTTTGTTTCCTTTTAATTGACTTTTTAACAAGGTAACGAAGCGGCAAGGCAGATAGTGAATGAATGGAAGCATCCTCTACTTTATCACTCTGCCTGAGAGAGAGCAGCAGACGGCACACAGACATTCATTAACTCACTTATTGTGTTTCTGTACATCCGCAGAGAAAGAGCGAGGGAAAACAATGCATCTGAAGCGTGCACGAGTGAAACGACACATGGATCCTAGAGAAATGAGAGGGAAACTGAGATTGGCATTGATTCAGTGCAGCATGCTTTATTTCCTTATAGTTTTGTCTTCCCTTTATGTGTGCAAGCGTGCATTGATTTACTGCGAATGTCTGAGTGTCATTGCATTAGATACAAAATCAAAGTGCCAATAACTGTAATAAAGATGCACAAACATATTTCACAATCAAAACATCTGACGAAAACAGGTTGTAAAATATATGTTATAAGAACGTTTTGCTATTAACAATATTTCTGAATGTTCTCTGAACGTTCAGAACGATTTTTTTTTTAAATGTTCTAAAAACCTTTTTTTTCTTGGTTGTGCAAATGTTAACGGAACATTCTATTTTATCATTCTTCAAACGTTACGAGGATGTTACTTTTGAATTTCCTCTGAACATTCCGAAACAAGTAGTAACATTTAAAAAAACGTTAGGCGAACGTTCTGAGAACGTTTCCTGTTAGCTGGGAAAATACTGAAACTTCAGACCTAGTGATGAAAATGAATATATGCATATCATGTATAAATAAATTAGGTTTTTATTTTTTAGTGTTTTTATAGTTTTGTTTTTGCATTTTGACTATTTTGATGACAATTAAGAACATTTCCATGCAAAATTCTCATTATTTTTTTTTTTTTTACTGTATTCCAATCATGCAATTGGAATTGATTCAATTAATGGCAGAACAAAAAAATATTATCATGATGTATAAATACATTAATAATTTTATTAGGTTATCATACAATTAGCAGTATGCATTTCATGATGTATAAATGAATTAGTTTTTATCAATTTTTATTTTTGCATTTTGACATTATTTTGATGACAATTAAGAAAATATCCATGCAAAATTCTCATTTTAATGCAGTGTTTTTGTACTGTATTCCAGTAAAAATAAATTAATGCAAGGACAAAAAATATTATCATGATTTATAAATGCATTAATAATTTTATTAGGTTATCATACAATTAGCAGTATGCATTTCATGATGTATAAATGAATTAGTTTTTATCAATTTTTATTTTTGCATTTGACATTATTTTGATGACAATTAAGAAAATTTCCATGCAAAATTTTTTATTGATTTTATTGTAATGCAGTATTTTTTTTTTTTTACTATATTCCAGTAAAAATACAATCATGCAATGATTTATTAATGCCAGAACAAAAAAAAATACTATCATTATGTATAAATACATTCATTAATAATTTTATACGGTTTGGTGCACTGTTACTTTTGAACTTCCTCTGAACATTCCGAAACAATCAGTAACATTTAAAAAACGTTAGACGAGCGTTCTGAGAACGTTTCCTGTTCCCAAACCATCAGATCTAGTGTTGAAAATGAAGGCAAAAAGCGTTGTGTCTCTTTGTGCTTCTGGTTAATGTAATGAATCCACTGAAGATGAGTTTACACACCTGCAAACTGAAGTTAGTGGTGCTTTGCTCTTCGACAGCGTCGATATAATGATCTCGGTGAATCCTAAACGACATGACAGAAAAAGAGAAGACTTGCCTTAGTATCAAGAACTACTGGAGGTCACTGCGTGTCAGCGCATACATGGTTTATTGCATTAAATAGTGCACTTGTGGAATTGACTTTTATGATTCACAGATATAGTTAGGAGGCTGTATATGAAAAGTATTGTAGTGCATTGAATTATTTATGCAGACGCAGTACTGTAGTTCTGACACTGCAGACAATAACAGCATATGAATGAACTGCTGACTAAACGCATTACTGAAGGAGGATCATAAACAGATCCAGACACAATCTGTGTGCATTTTTAATGCATTTTAGGAGTACAGTTTTGTGTGTTTTAACTGTCAAACGGAGCTCTCTAATCGAAAGCATCATCAAATGAATCAAAATATTGGATAAACAAACACAAAAGGGGTTATGAATGTCTGCACAGGCTCAAAAGATTAAAGGTAACAGCTATTAAAGAGCGTGCATGCACACATAATCCATTATGATCGCGTGTAGTTAACAGAATTCACGCATGTGCAAGAGCGATAGCCTGGAGCCTCATGTTTACCTGCAAACCGAGGCTTTCGCGCTTCTCTCCTTGACAGCAAATGAACTGACAGGATGGATTTAGCATCTCAAAGAAGAGATACGCATCAGATATCATCATCATAATCATCAGCTCAATTACTGAGAGTGAAAAGCAGCCGACGGCAGGGACGCTGAGAATACGGTTACACTGGGAACGAGGGATGAGATGAGGAGAGAGATTAGAAACAGAGATGGAGAGATAACGGCCGGATATCTATTCTCTGACCTCCACACACTCTGAAGCGCTGGCTGATCATCTGAAGAAAGAAGAAAAAACATTTTCATGTCAGAAAATCATATCCATGTATCAATAAACAATCAAAAGTAGCAAGAAATTATAGTTTCATAAAGAAAATGAAGCTAGAATCTTTTTTTTGTATGATTGTAGTATTTTTATTCCAGTAGAAATACAATAATGCGAGGATTACTTATAGGATGAATTAAAGCCAGAACAAACATATTATGATGATGTATAAATACAATAATAATTTTATATTATGATCAGATATTTTTGCATTTTGGCATTAATTTGATGACAATGAAAAACATTTCCAATGCATAATTCTCATTACTTTAATGCAGTATTTTCTGTACTGTATTCCAGTAAAAAATACAATAATGAAATGATTAGATACTGGATAGATTAAAGTCAAAAATATTATCTTGATGTATAAATACATTATTTAATAATTTCATTAAGTTATCATCAGTTCTTTTGTACTTTATTCCAGTAAAATACAATTAATGCAATGATTAATTATAGGATAAATTCAAGTCTAAAAAAAATTATCATAATGTATAAATACATTAATTAATATTTTATTAAGTTATCATGAGCTTTTTTGCATTTTATTCAAGTAAAATATAATAATGCAATGATTAATTATAGGATAAATTAAAGCCAGGATAATATATATATATGATCATATAAATACATGAATTAATAATTTTATTATTAGAATTTTTTTCTGTACTCTATTCCAGTAAAAATACAATCATGCAAAGATTAATTATAGAATAAATTATGGCCAGAACCAAAAAAAAATATCATGATGATAAATAAATACATAAATTAATAATTGTATTGTTATCATCAGATTTTTATTTTTGTATTTTGATTTTGATGACAATTAAGAACATTTCCATTCAAAATTCTCATTATTTCAATGCAGTGTTTTTGTATGGTCTTCCAGTAAAAATACAACCATGCAATGATTATTTATAGGATAAATTAAAGCCAGATCATGATGTATAAATACATTAATTAATCTTTTTATTATCAGGTATTTTTTGCATTTTGACATTATTTTGATGACAATTAAGAACATTTTCATGCAAAATTCTCATTTTAATGCAGTGTTTTTTGTACTGTATTCCAGTAAAAATACAATAATTCAATGATTATTTATAGGACAAATTAAAGCCAGAATAAAAAAAAAAAAATATCATGATGTATAAATACATTAAATAATTTTATTAGGTTATCATCAGATTAGCAATATGCATATCATGATGCAAACAAAGTGATTCTGGTATTAAATAAATGCCTCAAACAAAACATTTTTTTAAATCTGGGAAACGGGCAAATCCAGTCATTTGTTCTTCATAATATTAATATTAATCCAGTGCCTTGAAAACATGAGTTAAGAGATAAAAACCTGGACCCCGGATTATTATTATCGTCAACTAAAACAGAAACTATTAAAATCATTTCTGTTAAATGAAATTAAGCTGAAATTAAATATAAATATTAGTTGGAAAAAACTTTAAATAAGCAAAAAAATGTAATGTTGAAACTAATATTACTAACTGGAAATAAATAAAAATCTAAATAAAAAAAAAAAAAAAGTTAACTGGTGTAATGAACTTTTTTTATGCATGCAAAGGCAGTGAGATAAATAGTAAATGCATCATTTTGGTCCTGATTAAGGCCAGTATGGGAACATAACCATTTATCAAACATTTTTTAAATCATTCAAATAAACAAGGATAAGCGAATATCACGTGAATGGTTTTGGAGAAGCTCCAGTTGTTTGGCATGTGTGTGTTTCACAGGATCATATCTGGACACACGGCCTGTTTTGAGCACCAAATCAGTTCATTAAAAGCTTTCCCTTTCAGATCTGGAAATGTTTTCAGAGAAATGTTTCCCTGAACCCAAGCTCTGGCTTTCCGGATCACATCAAAAGATCAAAAGTCAGTCCTATGCTGTGAGCTATAAAAAATAAATCAACAAACATGTTAATAATTAATGCAAACCAATGAAAAGCCCTTATGTAGAGCTCGGTGTTCACAGCATTTGCTTGTAAGATTTTTTTTTGAAGGAGAATGCGATAGAAAGCTGAGGAAAGCGGACTAAATATCTCTGATCTTTCTAATGAACAGCATTAATGTGAACAGGTCAGTGAGAGGTCCTCATTAAAACACTAATGTTACAACAGCTCTTAATAAAACAGACAAAATGAAAAATAATAAGAGCAACAGAGAAGAAGAAGAGAGTCTGTGCATCTTCCTCAAGGTTATATTTCAAATAAATGCTGTTCTTTTGAACTTTCTATTCATCAAACAATCCTGAGAATAACGTTTCCACACAAATATGAACTGTTTTCAACACTGATAATAATCATAAATGTTTCTTGAGCATCAAATCCTCATATTAGAATGATTTGTGAAGGATCATGTGACACTGAAGACTGGAGTAATGATGATAAATTCAGCTTTGATCACAGGAATAAATGACACTTTACTATATATTCACATAGAGAACAGCTGATTTACACTGGTGTAATATTTCACTGTTTTTACTGTATTTCTGATCAAATAAATGCAGCTTTGATCACAGGAATAAATTATATTTTTACTATATATTCACATAAAAAACGGGTATTTTAAATTGTTATAATATTTCACAATTTTTACTGTATTTCTGATCAAATAAATGCAGCTTTGATCACAGGAATAAATTACACTTTACTATATATTCACATAGAAACCAGCTGATTTACACTGGAATAATATTTCACAATTTTTACTGTATTTCTGATCAAATAAAGGCAGCTTTGATCACAGGAATAAATTATATTTTTACTATATATTCACATAAAAAACAGGTATTTTAAGTTATTATAATTTTTAACAATTTTTACTGTATTTCTGATCAAATAAATTCAGCTTTGATCACAGGAATAAATTACACTTTACTATATATTCACATAGAAAACGGGTATTATAAATTGTAATAATATTTCAAAATTTTTACTGTATTTTTGATCAAATAAACACAGCCTTGCTGAGCAGAAGAGACTTCTTTCAAAAACATTAAGAAAATCTATCCTACCCTGAATTTTGAGCAATAGTAAAAATGTAAATTTATCATAACTTGTTTTTGTCAGTAATTTTTGTTTTATTATCAGCAAAATTCACCAAGTTTGACATAAAATTGACTGTTATTATGTGTGCTAATAATTATAAAATTCTCAGCATTTTATATACTAGACAAAGCAAATTTATTTATAAAGCACATTTTATTCACAATGTTAAATCAAAGTGCTTTCCATAAAAAGCATTTAAAAATAATTATAAAATAATCATAACAGATGCATAAGAATACTATATAATCTTCTTTTTATGTCAGATGGGATGCCAGCAACTGTTATTTTACACAGTTTAATAAAAAAGCTGCTCTTACTGTGTATGTTTTGCAGAGCTGTTCGATTCAGACGGGATTGAAATGTGTGTCTAAAACACATCCTCAGTGAAATCTGGTGTGTTTGGGTCAATTAGCCTGTAAAAGCAAAGCGCTTGACCTGAGCGTTGTCCCTCTGCGCCGCTGACGGATGCGTTCACTTCCAGGTGAGTGATCATGGAAACACACAGCGGAGCAGACAGGTCACGCCAGGGGTCACAGGGTCACTGCCGAAACCGCACACACCTTCCATCGCTTGCATGAGTGCTGAGAGAAAGAAAGAGACAGAGACTTACTTAGCTGCTTATCTGGTGCTATAAATATTTTTAACATGCAGAAAAATGTCATCATTACCTGGCAGATATCACTCAAACAGACGTCCTGAGATCTCACGTCTGTCAAACACAAACACAGCAGAATAGTAGTGCACTATATATATACTTAATACTACGTACTATTTTTGTATGCATAATGTGTGAAAGCATTGATAAATGTTTCAGTGCATATTTAATTACTCTACCATTCAAAAGAGTCTCTTCTGCTCACCAAGGCTGTGTTTATTTGATCATAAATACAGTAAAAATAGTGAAATATTATTCCAGTGTAAAGCAGCTGTTCTCTATGTGAATATATAGTAAAGTGTAATTTATTCCTGTGATCAAAGCTGAATTTATCATCATTACTCCAGTCTTCAGTGTCACATGATCCTTCACAAATCATTCTAATATGAGGATTTGATGATCAACAAACATTTATGATTATTATCAATGTTGAAAACAATCATATTTTTGTGTGAAACAGTGATACATTTTTTTCAGGATTATTTTATGGATAGAAAGTTCAAAAGAACAGCATTTATTTGAAATAGAATCTTTTGTAACATTATAAATGTCACTTTTGATCAATTTAATGCAACCTTGAATAAAAGTATTTAAAAATCTATCTGACCCCAAACGGTGGTGTTTATGGCATTCAGTTATTGTCCTGAAAATAAGAACAGTTATTTGGCATTTTTGTACAATATTTTTTTGTAAAAATTAGCTATAATTTTCTTTCTTCAAACTTTTAGCAGTTTGACTAAATTATGACAGTGTATGAAAAATCCCAGCTGATATTCTGAATCATTCATCACACTGGAAATGAAAGGTCAAGGAAAACACACTGCATTGTGGGATACAGTGTTCATTGCCCTGTTGTCAGTATAATGCACACTGCATACACAGGTCATGTGTCTGTACCTGAAACGCTCCAGTGTCTGTAGAATCACTGCTTTTAGTTACTCACCCAACATCACAGACTAGGGCTGTTTTTATCCCTGAAGATGTGATGCTGTACTCAGAAAACACACAGAGCAACACTTTCAAGATAAACCTTCATAGCCCTGTAAAGCTCAAGAGAACGTAATAAAGTTCAGAAGTGACAAGGTTTTAGGGATCAGCACGTGTTTGGGATGGCTTTGTCTCTCTGAATAGGAATATGATCCTCTCTAATCTACATTTTTTAACATTCACTTCACAATCACGATTATTCAAAATGAATATCTGAGAGCGCGTTCAGATAAGAGGATTGATGTGACGTGAAGAGTTCAGAACGACACGTGTTCGGAACAAAACAAAAATGTTGATCTGGCAAATAACTGAAGTGTAAGTTGATGTACTAAAAAAGGTACGCCCACGCCATGTCGAAATTATCTTAATTACGAGATTTCAGCTTGTAAAAAGCGTTTACTTCCTTGTAGAGCTCGTAATTGACAACGTGTGAGCTGGGAATATTCTGACCGCTGCAGATTCATTTAGGTGTTGATAGTTTTGCCATAGAGCGCATAGATATGGAAGCTTGTTCCCACCACTAAATTAAAAAAAGGTAATAGCAACTTCTCACAACTTTGACTTTTTTCCTCAGAATTTTGAGATGTAAACTCACAATTGCAAGAAAAAAGTCTGATTTGCAGGAAAAAATTTGAATTGTGGGAAAAAAGTAAGGAAAAAGTTTGAAATGCGAGATAAAAACACAATTATGAGAAAAAAAGAACTGCAAGAAAAAAGTCAGAATTGCAGGAAAAAAAAGAATTGTGAGAAAAAAGTCAGAATTGCGAAAAAGAATTGCGAGAAAAAAGTCAGAATTGTAAGAAAAAAAGAATTGTGAGAAAAAAGTCAGAATTGCGGAAAAAAAGAATTGCGAGAAAAAAGTCAGAATTGTAAGAAAAAAAGAATTGTGAGAAAAAAAGTCAGAATTGCGAAAAAAAAAGAATTGCGAGAAAAAAGTTAGAATTGCGAGAAAAAAGTCAGAATTGCGAAAAAAAAAGAATTGCGAAAAAAAAAGAATTGCGAGAAAAAAGTCAGAATTGCGAAAAAGAACTGCGAGAAAAAAGTCAGAATTGTAAGAAAAAAAGAATTGCGAGAAAAAAGTTAGAACTGCGAGAAAAGAAGAATTGCGAGAAAAAAGGTATTGTGAGAAAAAAGTCAGAATTGCGGAAAAAAAGAATTGCGAGAAAAAAGTTAGAACTGCGAAAAAAGTCAGAATTGCGCGAAAAAAGTCAGAATTGCGTGAAAAAAAAGTCAGAATTGCAAGATATAAACTTCCATACATTGAAGAGCGTTTATGGCGTGAACGCAGTAAAATTCAGAACTGAATTAAAACGAAAACTGAAATAAAAATAAATTAAATATTTTAAAAATATTTGTAAGAACCAAAAACTACAAAATTCAAGAAAAGCACGTGAAATGACGTTCAAGATGAACCTTCAAAGCCTTTAAAGCTCAAGAGAACATAATAAAGTTCAGAACTGAGCGCTTCGTCTCCCTGCGTATGAATATGAAGCTGCGCTCTTAACATTCACTCCACAATCAGGATTATTCATGAATATCGGCGGGTAGAAATATCAATGAAGAAGCCGCGCTGACGTCAGATGAGATGTTTGATGTGATGTGAAGAGTTCAGGAGGACGCATGTTCTGAATCGCAGGATGCGTCCGTGTCTCGAGTCATTAGTGAGTTCAGCATCACTGCATAACTCCTGCACTCAACCCACAGCGCCTTTATAATCCAAATCACTCTTAACACAAACAGACACATGCTAAACAGCTGCACAAGCGCACACATGCTAAACAGCAGGTTTCAAAAATCAGGGAAATGGGTAAAATGATGAGTTAGAAGGAAGTGGAGATTGAAATCAGCGAAAGGATGTTAGGGGAGAAGAGGAAATAGATGGCGAAGATAACAAGCGGACGCTATTTTCTTATTCCAATTTCCTGACCTCTCCAATACTGGTAATCTCCACATCGTCTGAATCTTTTGTTTAACTGCTGGCTGTCAGGACAATTCTAGTTTCAGATTCAGATTCTGACCACAGTTTGTCACACTGACTGATAATGAAAAATGCTGCTGAAATTGCCAGTCGCTCTTAGTTGAACACTGGATGATTCTAGAGATTCATGAGAACAGAACAGAACAGTAAAGTGAGTGTAAATTATCAGTACCTTTTTATTTTTGGGAAACAAAAATTCTGATCACAATATATTCTGCACTGCAGGGGTTTTCTGAACACCAGTGCTGTCAACTATTAAAAAAAACATTTGTGTTCATTTAAATAAAGCTGAAATTGAATAAAATATAAATATTAGATAAATGAAAAATAAAATGGTGCTTTGGCAACTAACTGACATATTGAAGTTGCAGAAAAAAGACAGAATTGTGAGAAATAAAGTCACAAAATAAAGTCAGAATTGCGAGAAATAAAGTCACAAAATAAAGTCAGAATTGCGAGAAATAAAGTCGGAATTGGGAGAATAAAGTCGGAATTTGGAAAAATAAAGTCAGAATTGCAAAATAAGTTGGAATTGCGAGAAGAAAACTCAGAATTGCAAGATATAAAGTCAGAATTGCAAAATAAGTTAGAATTGCGAGATAAAAAGTCAGAATTGCGAGATAAAAAGTCAGAATTGCAAAATAAAGTCAGAATTGGAAAAAAATAAAGTCCGAATTGCAAAATAAGTTAGAGTTGCGAGATATAACGTCAGAATTGCGAGATATAAAGTCAGAATTGCGAGAAATAGTCAGAATTGCAAAATAAAGTCAGTAATGCAAAATAAAGTCAAAATTGCGAGAAATAAAGTCAGATTTGCGAGAAATAAAGTCAGAATTGCGAGATATAAAGTCAGAATTGCAAAATAACGTCAGAATTGCGAGAAATAGTCAGAATTGCAAAATAAAGTCAGAATTGCGAGAAATAAAGTCAGAATTGTGGGATATAAAGTCAGAATTGTGAGATATAAAGTCAGAATTGTGAGATATAAAGTCAGAATTGTGAGATATAAAGTCAGAATTGAGAGATATAAAGTCAGAATTGTGAGATGTAAAGTCAGAATTGCGAGAAATAAAGTCAGAATTGTGAGATATTAAGTCAGAATTGTGAGATATAAAGTCAGAATTGAGAGATATAAAGTCAGAATTGTGAGATGTAAAGTCAGAATTGCGAGATGTAAAGTCAGAAGTGCGAGTTAAAAAGTCAGAATTGTGAGATATAAAGTCAGAATTGTGAGATATAAAGTCAGAATTGCGAGATGTAAAGTCAGAATTGCGAGTTATAAAGTCAGAATTGCGAGATATAAAGTCAGAATTGTGAGATATAAAGTCAGAATTGCGAGTTATAAAGTCAGAATTGTGTGATATAAAGTCAGAATTGTGAGATATAAAGTCAGAATTGCGAGTTATAAAGTCAGAATTG
The DNA here is from genome assembly GCA_039654105.1 of Coreius guichenoti. NCBI lineage: Eukaryota > Metazoa > Chordata > Actinopteri > Cypriniformes > Gobionidae > Coreius > Coreius guichenoti. The sequence goes on along the minus strand of CM077179.1, from coordinate 40,289,366 downwards.
CGAGATATAAAGTCAGAATTGCGAGATATAAAGTCAGAATTGCGAGTTATAAAGTCAGAATTGTGCGATATAAAGTCAGAATTGCGAGATATAAAGTCAGAATTGTGAGATATAAAGTCAGAATTGTGTGATATAAAGTCAGAATTGTGAGATATAAAGTCAGAATTGTGAGATATAAAGTCAGAATTGCGAGTTATAAAGTCAGAATTGTGAGATATAAAGTCAGAATTGCGAGATATAAAGTCAGAATTGCGAGTTATAAAGTCAGAATTGTGTGATATAAAGTCAGAATTGCGAGATATAAAGTCAGAATTGTGAGATATAAAGTCAGAATTGCGAGTTATAAAGTCAGAATTGTGTGATATAAAGTCAGAATTGTGTGATATAAAGTCAGAATTGTGAGATATAAAGTCAGAATTGCGAGATATAAAGTCAGAATTGCGAGTTATAAAGTCAGAATTGTGTGATATAAAGTCAGAATTGCGAGATATAAAGTCAGAATTGTGAGATATAAAGTCAGAATTGTGAGTTATAAAGTCAGAATTGTGAGATATAAAGTCAGAATTGCGAGATATAAAGTCAGAATTGCGAGTTATAAAGTCAGAATTGTGTGATATAAAGTCAGAATTGCGAGATATAAAGTCAGAATTGTGAGATATAAAGTCAGAATTGTGAGATATAAAGTCAGAATTAATAATTAATAATTCTTAATAATTAATAATTCTTAATAATTAATAATAAGAAAAAATAAGAACTAAAATTAACTCATAATAATAAAACTAAAACTGAATAAAAAATTAATTTTTAATAAATCTAAAATAGATTTAGAAATATTTTTAACAACTAAAAACTAATAACCATGAGAAAAGCACATAACAAATTGAATACAAATTGACTAAAGTTAAAACGAAAATATGAATATAAAATCTAATTAAAAATATATGAATTTAATACTAAAATAACACGACTGTGCGCCCATGTGCAAAGACTGCAGCATCATTATTTTTTTTATTGGGGTGTGATTATTAATACCTGATATTAAAACTTACAATCATTTATATATTTACACACAGAGCCCCCTAATTAATGCAAAATGTTATTTTTCCAAAATCAATTTTTTTTTTATATTTCACTAAACTGTATTATTGACCGTTGATGTCTCGTATCATTTTACACGCTCTCATCTCACATAATAACATAATTTCAACCTAAATCAGTGTTATGTGCATTGATTTATTTGGCAAGTACAGCCATGTAATGAGGATAATTTACATTTAGACAGTCTCTGTCACAAAATAAACCCTTTCCGAGTTCTGATCAGTTTGTTTACCTGACATCAGAGCTTGTACTGACCATCATAATGTATGTTTCAAAAACCAGAGCTGAAGAAACGGACAAGATATTCAGGAAGCAGGACCATTTATTATCAAGTACAAGAATATCAAACGAACAGAGAGAAAGAGAAAAAAAATATGACTCAGTGTTCACCAGATTTGTCTCGGGTAACTTAGTTACGACAAAGACACTTGACAGCAAAGATCTTCCCCTACAGTCAGTGTTTTAATATCATATTCGTCAGATTGAAAACGTGATTGTTCTCAGGCTCAAAGGCTTTGGGGAGGGGTTTGTACGGTGCATCAGCTGTCAATCAGCCATTCTGCTAGGCTGTGATTGGTCAGAATGTGAGTTCCAGCCCCTCCCACTACTGCCAGTTAAAGGAGCGTCCTATAAGCCGGTAGAAGTTCCGATTGTGTTGGCGCAAGTACAAGCGCAGCTGACGCAGAACAGTGCTGTTAACAGGAGGGTGCGGACGTCCTTTAGACTCATGCAGGCATCTCTCATGGCCATCACTGCGGATGCAGTAGAAGCCTTTGGTCTGGTTAAAGTAGAAGTTGGACGGCACAATCCGAGGAGGCAGATGCAAGAAGCGCTCCACTCGCTGGAGCTCCGGTAGGGGGTCGTGGATCAGCGTGTCCCCGTCCACGATGTGGATCTGCTCCAGGGGAAAGTGCTGGAGCCAGTTCCTCATGTGCACGTCATAGAGACTGCGCTGGATCGCCTTGTAGCGCGTGTTCAGTGCGCCGTTCTTGACCAGCATGTTCTCGATGGCTTGCACAGGCTTGTGGTTCTCCAGCCGGTTGAAGTAGACTTGCGTGTAGTCCGAGATGACCCGCTCTGTAGGGTCCCTCAAGATCAGCAGGAGTCTGATGGAAGAGTTCATGGCGTGAATCCGCGCAGGCGCAACCGGAGACGTGAAATACCCCGGCGTCTTTTCCACCGTGATCTGATGAGGGTACGAATAGGGCATTTGCTCGCGGTACCACTCGAAGCCTTTGGCGTAGTTCTCATCCCAGTCGAAGAAGTGAACTTCAGTGGCGGCCGCCGCCACTTCGGGATGGATATCCAGCATCTCGAGCAGTGCTCTTGTGCCTCCTTTCCGGACGCCGATGATGATGCTGTGAGGTGTGTGCTTGCTGGTTCCCGGAGGGGGGACCAAAGAAGGGGTGACCGTCTCGTTGCCTGGATCCTCCGGGGCCGGTGTTGACCCGCCGGGCCACACTTGGATGTACTCTGGCGGGGCGGCGTATGTACGGAGCACCAGGAACAGCACGTAACTCAGAAGGCTGGCCATGGAGAGGGTCACAAGAGGCAGAAAGGATGAACGGCGGGTTAGTGTTGAAGAGGCGACGGTTTGTGTTCAGTCACGATTGCGAGTCAAGCGATGGCGGCCTCTTCGAGCTGGGCGTTCAAGGACGAGGTGTGGCCACCAGTCCAAAGCGCATCTGGAAAACACAAAGAAGTAAAGATGAGTTAATGTGACTTACTATTGAGATCTTAAAACAGCTTGTGAGTCGCCAAACTTGGCGGAATAGCCCTAAATCCCATTTTTACTGTATAACATGGAATTTGACAGAATTTGTCAAATTTGTGATGAATAAATCAAAAGTATCTCAGTACACTTATATCAGATCACGATATAGACTAGTGTCTGTAAATATTAAACCACAAAAGACCATTTAAACATTAATCCTGAATGTTCTGTGTGTCTCTGTGTGAATGAATGGTTTCATTTCCCACACACACACACACACACACACACACTGAAGTGTGACGCTCGCAGTGTTTTAAGCCTCTGCCGTCTCACTATATGAGGACATGAATGCATGAACTTCATCTCCAGAGCCGCTCTGAGAGTCACTTCATCAGTGTTTCATTTGAGAAAAACTATTGTCGTATCACAAACACACAGAAACTCAAAGCTCTTTACGGCAACCTGTCAAAATAAAAGTCACGTTTAACTTGAAGAAATTGTGACAGAAATATACACTCACCTAAAGGATTATTAGGAACACCTGTTCAATTTCTCATTAATGCAATTATCTAATCAACCAATCACATGGCAGTTGCTTCAATGCATTTAGGGGTGTGGTCCTGGTCAAGACAATCTCCTGAACTCCAAACTGAATGTCAGAATGGGAAAGAAAGGTGATTTAAGCAATTTTGAGCGTGGCATGGTTGTTGGTGCCAGACGGGCCGGTCTGAGTATTTCACAATCTGCTCAGTTACTGGGATTTTCACGCACAACCATTTCTAGAGTTTACAAAGAATGGTGTGAAAAGGGAAAAACATCCAGTATGCGGCAGTCCTGTGGGCCAAAATGCCTTGTTGATGCTAGAGGTCAGAGGAGAATGGTCTGACTGATTCAAGCTGATAGAAGAGCAACTTTGACTGAAATAACTACTCGTTACAACCGAGGTATGCAGCAAAGCATTTGTGAAGCCACAACACGCACAACCTTGAGGCGGATGGGCTACAACAGCAGAAGACCCCACCGGGTACCACTCATCTCCACTACAAATAGGAAAAAGAGGCTACAATTTGCACGAGCTCACCAAAATTGGACAGTTGAAGACTGGAAAAATGTTGCCTGGTCTGATGAGTCTCGATTTCTGTTGAGACATTTAGATGGTAGAGTCAGAATTTGGCGTAAACAGAATGAGAACATGGATCCATCATGCCTTGTTACCACTGTGCAGGCTGGTGGTGGTGGTGTAATGGTGTGGGGGATGTTTTCTTGGCACACTTTAGGCCCCTTAGTGCCAATCGGGCATCGTTTAAATGCCACGGCCTACCTGAGCATTGTTTCTGACCATGTCCATCCCTTTATGACCACCATGTACCCATCCTCTGATGGCTACTTCCAGCAGGATAATGCACCATGTCACAAAGCTCGAATCATTTCAAATTGGTTTCTTGAACATGACAATGAGTTCACTGTACTAAAATGGCCCCCACAGTCACCAGATCTCAACCCAATAGAGCATCTTTGGGATGTGGTGGAACGGGAGCTTCGTGCCCTGGATGTGCATCCCACAAATCTCCATCAACTGCAAGATGCTATCCTATCAATATGGGCCAACATTTCTAAAGAATGCTTTCAGCACCTTGTTGAATCAATGCCACGTAGAATTAAGGCAGTTCTGAAGGCGAAAGGGGGTCAAACACAGTATTAGTATGGTGTTCCTAATAATCCTTTAGGTGAGTGTATTACAGTACAGTAGAATTTGGCTACGTCTCAATGTAATAATAATACTAACACTAACACTAATAATAATAATAATAATAATAAAAACTTTATTTTTTAAGGAATAATCACAGTTTTAACAGTAAAGCTCTGTTGTGCAGCACTTTGTTTGACAAAAAAGTTTGTTTAATTTCATATGATTAAAAGATAAATTAAATTAATGTTTTTTCATTCAATTCAATTAATTAGTTTAATTAGATTTTTGATTATTAAAATTGAACTCAACCATTAAAATGGAATCGAGAAAACAGAATTTGAGAAAAAAAAAAAACATCCTAAACATGTAAAGAAGCAACTTTTGTGCAAATCCTGTGTTTTATGACCCTCATTTGCAAAGCAGTCCAGTGTACATTGATTCACACAAACATGTTCTGAACACATTCAGTAAATGTGATAGAAGGACCTAAAGAGGACCAAAAAATAACATTCTATAATAATACTAACACTAATAAAAATAATAATAGTTTGCATGCATGTCTGCTTATGACCAAACAAAATGTTTATATTTATGTTTGTATGTGTTACAGTTTGTATAAATTACCCCAAATTTCCAGTTAATTCCCTTTAATTCTAACCCTAACCCAAACTTGGAATATTTCCAAAATTCCTCAGCTTAACTTCCCAAAGTTTCTGGAAGTTTCCACCCCTTTGCAACCATACCGAGCATGCATGCAATATTCCTGAATTCCAGTCATAATGGCTGCTATAACTGAAATAACTCAGTAACCAGTTTGATTATATGTAAAGTGTATGTTTATAAAAATGCATTTCAATTGTACTCAGTAAAAACACTTGGCACAAGATTACCCAGCATTCCACACAGGATTCATTCAGTTCTAGTCCTACCTCACGCGCCGCCAGACCAATCCACTATTCTTTTTAACAGATCACATTTAAAACAAGGTTGAACAAGCACTAAATATACAATACGTCCCTGTGCAGCAGCATAGACATGTTTCTTTTCACTTTAATCGCTTCGGTGGACTTAAAGAAGGGCCAAGGTCAAAATCACAGCAAAGCAGTGAAACGAGGAGGAATATGAGAGCGAAACAGGGCAGACTGGATAAAATCCTCGCTGATTGAGTTCAAAGGCTCTTCAAGTATCCCATGCAAATGTGCAAATCCGCAAACATCTCCTGACCTTTATGCTTCATCAGATTCCAGAGCGTGGCAAACAGAGACACAGTTAACAGACCCTCTTACACAGACCAAACAGCCAGAGCCTGCAGTCACAATATTCCCGCAGTAAAAGGTCACTTCCATGGCATTTACCCGCCGCACTCAAAACTGATTAAACCTTATAACTCTATTATAGATTACAGCCATCTGCACTTGTTCATGGAGACACGATTACATGACTTGATTTCAGCCCTCAGAACAAACTGCACTTCGGTCAAGTCAAGTAGATATTAATCACGTATTAATCATTATGTGTTTTTATGAATTGCCACTTCAAGCCGCTATCACTGATTGAGCCCTTGGATGCTCACTGGTCAAGCTGATTCACTTTCAGTTGTGACCCGCAGCGGTTTTAAAACGCTTAAATGAAGAAACCCTTAGATAAATCACAAACAAGGGGTTTCTAGGGCCCTGCGGTGTGGAAAGCACAGACGGAATCACAGAATCCAGTCATAAAAATGCAATTTACTGTATAATGTCACGGAATTTTGGAATGAATAAATCAAAAGTAATGCTTTGGCAGATACACACACACACACACACACACACACACACACACACACACACACACACACACACACACACACACACACACACACACACACACACACACACACACACACACACACACACACACTCAAATGTTTTTTGCCAAAAAAATGAAAGGAATTGTTTAAATTTAATTTGGTTACATTTTTTAAGATTAAATTACTAAACATTTAGGCATTCATTTAATTTTTGTATTAAATCAACAAAGAATCCAAAAAAAAAAAAAAAAAAGATTATTGAATTATTGTAATAATTTGATTGGACATCCTTTTTGATTATTAAAATTGAATTAAACCACTCAAAACAGAAAACATGGAATTTGGGAAAAAATAAAACACATTTCATAGAGCATTTGGCAGGTTTGAAGGGGTTTGTTGTAATCGTGTCCATGTTTTCATGACTTCACCTCCTGTGCAAAAGCAGCTCAACTGTGCAGTGAAAACTTTCCCCTTCCAAAAACTGCTTCCCATTTCTCTCTCTTTCTTATTCACATCTTCTTCCCGCAAGCCGGAAAAGTGACACCAGCTTGTGTCTGTGGCTGTAATCTGTGAGTGGGGACGGAGGGACTCCCGCGGGCGGAGGGATGGATGGATGGATGGAGGGAAGGAGAGAGGGACGCCCGTGGGCAGAGGGATGGATGGATGGACGGAGGGGAGTGAAGGTGCTTCAGTGCTGGGCTGAGAGGAACTGATGTCTCTGATGTGCCGTGACGTGTGTGTCTGCCTGTCAGCGCTGAGACAGCAGAAGAGCTGCCAGGCCTGATGCTAACAGCAAGACACAGGCCGGGATTACTGTCTAAACGAATCCGGCTCACAGGATGAGCATGAGCAAACTCAAACCAGACCAGTCTCGGGCACTGCATGGGCTCTCTGTTTCTGGGTGGTTCAGCACCAAAGCACACTTAAAAACTACACTTATACATGTGTGAATGTCATTGCATTAGATACCAAAGCAAGCGGCCAATGCAAAGAAAAACTACTTGCAACAAAGCAACATTTCTTTCAAGTTCACGCAGGTGATTTACCTTTACGTTCAACGCAAATACATTCCCAGGCAATGCATGAGCTGATCAAACGAAAAGCTTCAATGCAATGCAAGTCTCTTTGGATAAAAGCATCTGCCAAATGCATAAATGTAAATTTATAAAAGTATGAGACTGGCATTGTATGAACATAAACATTTTATACATAATATTAAACCTATGTATAAAGAACCAAATGAGTAGGCCTGAGACAAAAAATATGTGTTGGCTGTCATGTAATGGTCAGAAGATATAAAAATAATTCATAGCTAAATAAGTAAATAAAATATATATTTTTTTTTTTAAATTACAAGCTTACTATCATATTATGGTCTTAAGTATATAATAAATACAATTTATAGCCTAGCCTAAAATAAAATAAATAAAATAAAATAAATAAAGAAAAGAAAAAATAAAATAAATAAAGAAAAAAGATATAAAAGAAATAAATATACAAATCACAAGCTGACTGTCAATGGTCGGAATTATTGATTATTGAATTATTGAAAGTCTTAAATGATATTTTTTTGGCATTAGATAAAGGAGATGCTGTTATTCTGGTGCTACTGGACCTGAGCGCAGCCTTTGATATGATCGATCATAATATCCTTCTCTCTCGCCTTGAACACAGAGTAGGTTTGAAAGGTACAGTTTTAAAATGGTTTAAATCCTATGTAAGCGATATATATTTTTCTGTTAACTACGGAAACTCGATCTCCACTAAAAGGCGCCTTCTGTGGGGTGTACCACAAGGGTCTATCCTTTCTCCAACACTTTTTTCTTTGTGTTTGCTCCTGTTGGGTAGCATTTTTAGCCCTTAATCGCTCCTCAAGTAGGGTTTACGTTTTTGCTCCTTGGGGTCAGATAGACCCCAAACTTTCACAGAGCGATTGCATAAGGAAATATACATTTTTTACATGGCAAACTACAGTGGGGAGAACAAATATTTGATACACTGCGGATTTTGCAGGTTTGCCCACTTACAAAGCATGTAGAAGTCTGTAATTTTTATCATAGGTACTCTTCAACTGTGAGAGACGGAATCTAAAACAAAAATCCAGAAAATCACATTGTATGATTTTTAAGTAATTAATTTATATTTTATTGCATGACATAAGTATTTGATACATCAGAAAAGCAGAACTTAATATTTGGTACAGAAACCTTTGTTTGCAATTACAGAGATCATACGTTTCCTGTAGTTCTTGACCAGGTTTGCACACACTGCAGCAGGGATTTTGGCCCACTCCTCCATACAGACCTTCTCCAGATCCTTCAGGTTTCGGGGCTGTCGCTGGGCAATACGGGCTTTCAGCTCCCTCCAAAAATGTTCTCCTTAGTTGCCCTGGCTGTGTGTTTCGGGTCATTGTCATGCTGGAAGACCCAGCCACGACCCATCTTCAATTCTCTTACTGAGGCAAGGAGGTTGTTGGCCAAGATCTCGCGATACATGGCCCCATCCATCCTCCCCTCAATACGGTGCAGTCGTCCTGTCCCCTTTGCAGAAAAGCATCCCCAAAGAATGATGTTTCCACCTCCATGCTTCACGGTTGGGATGGTGTTCTTGGGGTTGTACTCATCCTTCTTCCTCCAAACACGGCGAGTGGAGTTTAGACCAAAAAGCTCTATTTTTGTCTCATCAGACCACATGATCTTCTCCCATTCCTCCTCTGGATCATCCAGATGGTCATTGGCAAACTTCAGACGGGCCTGGACATGCGCTGGCTTGAGCAGGGGGACCTTGCGTGCGCTGCAGGATTTTAATCCATGACGGCGTAGTGTGTTACTAATGGTTTTCTTTGAGACTGTGGTCCCAGCTCTCTTCAGGTCATTGACCAGGTCCTGCCGTGTAGTTCTGGGCTGATCTCTCACCTTCCTCATGATCATTGATGCCCCACGAGGTGAAATCTTGCATGGTGCCCCAGACCGAGGGAGATTGACCGTCATCTTGAACTTCTTCCATTTTCTAATAATTGCGCCAATAGTTGTTGCCTTCTCACCAAGCTGCTTGCCTATTGTCCTGTAGCCCATCCCAGCCTTGTGCAGGTCTACAATTTTATCCCTGATGTCCTTACACAGCTCTCTGGTCTTGGCCATTGTGGAGAGGTTGGAGTCTGTTTGATTGAGTGTGTGGACAGGTGTCTTTTATACAGGTAAAGAGTTCCAACAGGTGCAGTTAATACAGGTAATGAGTGGAGAACAGGAGGGCTTCTTAAAGAAAAACTAACAGGTCTGTGAGAGCCGGAATTATTACTGGTTGGTAGGTGATCAAATAATTATGTCATGCAATAAAATGCAAATTAATTATTTAAAAATCATACAATGTGATTTCCTGGATTTTTGTTTTAGATTTCGTCTCTCACAGTTGAAGAGTACCTATGATAAAAATTACAGACCTCTACATGCTTTGTAAGTAGGAAAACCTGCAAAATCGGCAGTGTATCAAATACTTGTTCTCCCCACTGTATATATCATTTTTTTATTTACTTCTCAACTATACATTTATGCTGTGTTTTTGTGGATATTTTATATCCGCGACCTTCGTGAAGACACGGGGCGATAGGGACAGTCTGAAGGGTAGGACTCTGTACTGATATGCCCGTCCCTCGAACGCAAAGAGCAGGAACGGTCTGTGTCGAGGGAGAATCTAGACATGAATGTACGCGTCCTTCAGGTCGATCGCTGCAAACCAATCCTGGGGACGGATGCACCTGAAGATGCGTTTCTGCGTTAGCATTCTGAACGGCAGCCTGTGAAGGGACCGATTCAAGAACCGCAGATCCAAGATTGGCCATAACCTGCCGCCTTCATATCGGCTGGAGGGACCGGCTCTATCGCGTCCTTTGCCAGTAGGACTGCGATCTCCGCCCGTAGCACGGGGGCATCCTCCTTCGACACGGAGGTGAAGTGAATGCCCCTGAACTTGGGGGGCCGCCGGGCGAACTGAATCGCATAGCCGAATCTGATAGTACGGATGAGCCAGCGGGACGGATGAGCTAGCCAGGCTCCCAGCGACCGAACCAGCGGGACCAATGGCACCACAGACATACCCGCAGCGGGGGAGCGCAGCGGAGTGCAGGGACCAGACTCGGACGGCATAGCGGCCGGAAGTGGGGTCTGAGTGTACAATGCAACACTTACCTGCTTCCACTGAGGTGACGCATGGGTGTGAGGAGGCCTCTTGTGTGCGTCCTGGAAACAGCCAGCACCCCCTGCTGGCGATAAGAGATTTTGGAAACAGCTCTTTTCGTGAAGTTTTGGGTACCACTGGCACGAAGGCCAGTGGCGGAACAGAAATCGAATTCGAATAAAAGATTCTCTCCCGGCCCTTAAAGTCTTGTATTTGACTCTAGACTGAACAGGGAGCCACTGCAAGTTTGCTAAAACCGGTGTGATGGATTCGTGTTTCTTGACCCTCTTTAGGAGCCTCGCCGCAGCATTTTGCACTTTTCGCGGTGCTGTCACCACCTCCTGAAGAGCTGTCCCCTCCATCTCTGGGTGGCCCGTCTCAGGGTCTCTTATGACGGCGCTTGCCACCTGGCTTGGCAGCGGCCTGAGCGGGCTGGACGGCCTTCCCGCGGCTGGCTCCACGCTGTTGCCCTGGTGGAGGCTGCTGCTGGGCTTGGGTGACGAGCAGGCGGAGGAGCTGCGGCCGGCGGCTGGGCAGCAGCTGACCGCCGGGGCAGGATGTGTTTGATGGCCTCCGTCTGCTTCTGGGCGGCCAAGAACTACTGGGCAAGAACTACTGGAAGCGGACGCCGGACACAGTTGCATCGCGACAGCCCGTTCCACCGGCGGGATCCCCACGTACCCTTCATCCCCCGAGGACTGAAACTCCCCCTCCAATGCAGCGATCGACATCCTATCGTCTGCTGGAGCTCCAATGGTCACCGCTGGACCCCCCCGGGAGGGGCCAGCGACTTCCTCCGGAAGCTCAACCGGCTGCGGCGCTTCAGAGGGTTTAGGGGCCCACGGAGGCTGGCTCGGCGGGTGTGCCCTAAACGTGATCCTCAGGTCACCCTGGCTATTCGCCTAAGTAGGTCTATTCTGCTGGGCAGGAATAGCACTAGATCGGGGCATAGGTAAGGGGACTCCACCCTCCCGGAGGTAGGCGAGTCTTGACCTAAGCGCCGAGATAGTCATGTTCCCGCAGTGGGAACATGAACTATCCACAAATGCTGCCTCAGCGTGCTGAATGCCCAGACACGTAAGACAACGATTGTGAACGTCAGCTGGTGACGGAACGACCGCATCCAGAAACGCATGGGTGGAATGACATCTTGAAAATGACGCAGTGTCACACCCGTGTTGCTCTTTTAGAGGAAACGCTCTTTTAGTGCTGAAGCACCTAGGGACAACCGCGGCAGGCACAGGAATGTAGTGCAGCCTGTGTCTGCTCTCACTGTGGAACGCCCTCACCGAACCAACAATAGTGCTGTGAAAACAGCAGTTTGCTCTGCCAGAGACAGTGAGCACGCGGTCGCGCTGAACGTGCCTTCTCTCCCAGCACAAGTGTTTCTCTCTCACAATCTCTCTCTCTCTCTGCTTGATAGGCGCAGGAACAGTGCTTCATCAACGCCGTTCGGCTCCGAAGTGAATGACAAATGTGCACTGCATCCGCTTCCTGTTTATACCCCTGGTGCGGGGAGGAGCACGAGATGCAAATCTCGCACGCCAATGGCCATTGGCCTGTTCTCTATACACTCGAAGCTGATAGGGGCTCCCAGAAGTGATCCCAATTCGTCGGTGATGTCCGACGTACGTTGAATGGGACCGACTGAAAGGGAACTTAAATATGGAGAAGCAAATTAATTTGATGGTACGGGCTTGTTTCTATAATTTGCGCCTCTTAGTAAAAACAAAACCTTTTTTTTTTGACTTTGAAAGAGTTATGCATACTTTTGTTTTATTGCGTCTCGATTTTTGTAACTCTCTCTATGGTGGCATTGCCGCCGCATCCCTGGCACGATTACAATCAGTGCAAAATGCTGCGGCGAGGCTCCTAAAGAGGGTCAAGAAACACGAATCCATCACACCGGTTTTAGCAAACTTGCAGTGGCTCCCTGTTCAGTCTAGAGTCAAATACAAGACTTTAATGTTTGTCTACAAATCCCTGAATAATCAGGCCCCCACATTTCTCGCAAATCTGCTGACCCCTTATGATCCCCCTAGAGCACTACGTTCAGGAAATCAAAAACTTCTGGTACTACCAAAGACAAATCGCCGTAAAAAAGGTGATTGCGCCTTTGCAGTTATGGGACCGAGATTATGGAATGAGCTGCCTCTACCTATTAGATTGGCAAAATCTCTGCCAGTATTTAGGACCTTGCTGAAAGCTCATTTAGCGTTGACAGTGTACAACAGTTAAATGATGTGATATATGTGGTGTCGGCGATGTTTGAATTGTTAATATGTTTGTTGTATATTGTATCTTTTATTCCTTTTTATGTAAAGCACTTTGGTCAACTCCGGTTATTTTTAACAGTACTATATAAATAAAATGAAAGAAAGAAAGAAAGAAAGAAAGAAAGAAGAGAATTATATAATAAATAAAAATCATAGCTAAAAAACAAAAATAAATAAAATCAAAGGCATCACACGCTGACTATCAAATTATGGTCATAAGTACATAATAAATAAAACTCATAGCCTAAAAAATGTGATTAATTAATCAACAAAAACAAATAAGTAAAATAATAAATACATAATAAATAATAAATACAATTTATAGCCTACCCCCCCAAAAAATATATAAAATTAAATAAATAAATAAATAAATAAATAAATAAATAAATAAAATACAAGCTGACTGTCAATGGTCAGAAGTATATAATAAATAAAACTCATAGCCTCTAAAAAAAATAAAATTAATTGATTAATTAATCAACAAAAACAAATAGGTAAAATAACATCACAAGCTTACTGTCATGTAATGGTCATATGTATATAATAAATATATAGTTCATTGCCCAAAAAAAAAAAAAAGAAATTCACAAATTGTCTGTCATGTAACATCAGTGGTATATAATAAATAAAATTTATAGATAATGAACATTGATGAGATTGATACTGTAAAATGGTAAAATCTTTACTGTTTGTATCACTGTGTATCAAGAGCTGAGATTCAGATATGCTAATGAAGATTTGGTTTCTGACCAATCACAGCAGAGCAGCTCTCAGGAAGGCGGAGCTTAGAGACTGAATCTTCTAATGAAGCGTTTCAGACACTGAGAGAACAGAGCTGATGCTGCAGTGGACATTATGAGAGAATTACAGTGTTTTTGACCTTGAATGCATGTGAAACTATTGTAGGAGACGCCAAAACAACATTAGGAACCTCTAAAATAGCATAATAGAGGCACTTTAAACTTAAAACATACGGTGTGATTTCCATTACAATTACATTCACAGATATTTAGTGTTAAAATGTGCCTAACATCACACAGTTGTGACTCTTTTCCACAGCCGCACACGTGTCTGCTTCTGTCAGCTGGATCTATTTACAGAAGCGGTTCCTGATATATTCCTCTGTCTGCACACACTGTGAGTGTCTGACTAAAGCTCAGTCATGATAAATGCGCTGGTTCAGGCACACACACGTGTGTGTGGAGCTACAGGTCTCTCCACGGGACACAAAGAGCCACTAATTACCCAAAGCGTCTGTTTCCCTGTCTCATTCCTATTCTTTCTTCGAGACGAGATGAAAACAGCAGGCAGTGTGATGCTTAGCAGAGCCTCATTTGAGAGCGATTAGCATAAAACAATAATTAATCCAATGAAGCCTGATATTACAGTGCTCTTTTCCCACAATATCACAACTGTTTTTACAGCCGATAATGAGGATTTGTGGAGATGAGCGGGTACGAACCGCAATCAGAGTGAGATGACACACATACGAGACGAGGTGAGACATTACAGGATGAGGAGAAGAAAACAGGACAGAAGCTACAATTCCACTAATCCTGTCATCTGGAAGATTTTGCACGCTTAAAAATGAAGAAACTTCCATGAAGAATCTTTAACGTCCATTGCACAAAAAGTTCTTTAGAATATTAAACATTTTCTTTACATAGGGCTCCATTAAATCCGTTTTATTTTTCCCAAATTCTATTCTTTTTAAATTTTTCTGGATTCCATTATATTAGTAATCAAAATCGTCTGATTATTTGAAATCATGAAACTTATACAATTTAACATCAATTTATTGAACAAAAATTTTTTAGGGCCCTATAAAATCAGTTTTATTTAAAAAAAATTTCCAAATTCTGTTTTTGTGCTTTAGTTTTTTCTGGATTTTGTTTTAATGGTTTGATTACATTTTTAAAATTAAAATGCACATCTGATCCATTGAATTCATAGAACCTGTAACAATTTAATAATGTATTTTATGTGTAATATACATGAAATATAATAAATATGTAATTGGTTTTATTTTTCCCAAATTGCATTTTATTTTTCCCCCAAATTCCATTTTATTCAGTTTTAATTTTTCTGTATTCCATTTTCCCCATTACATTTTATGTCTAATTAATTGAAATCATGAAACTTACACAATTTAACATACATTTACTAACATTTTATTTAATAAAAAATTCTTTTTTTAGGGCCCTATAAAATCTGTTTAATTTTGCACCAAATTCTGTTTTATTTTCTCCAAATTCTGTGTTTTCAGTTCTAATTTTTCTGGATTTCATTTGAATGGTTTGATTAAATTTTTTTAATTAAAATGCACATCTGATCCACTGAACTCACAGAACCTTAACAATTGAATAATGTATTCATTTTTTTTTTTACAGTAATAGGTCCCTATGAAATTTTTATTTTTCCCAAATTCCATTTTTTTTTTTTTCCAAATTCCATTTTTCAGTTTGGATTCCATTTCCCCCCCCCCATTAAATTTTAGTAATCAAAATCATGTCTAATTAATTGAAATCATGAAACTTATACAATTTAACATTAATTTATTAACATATTATTTTACAAAACATTTTTTCAGGGTCCTATAAAATCAGTTTTATTTTTTCCCAAATTCTGTGTTTTCAGTTCTAATTTTTCTGGATTTCATTTGAATGGTTTGATTAAATTTTTTAAATTAAAATGATCCATTGAACTCACAGAACCTTTATTTTTCCCAAATTGCATTTTATTTTTTTCCCCATTTTATTTTTTATTTTAATTTGTCTGGATTCCATTTCCCCCCCATTAAATGTTACTAATCAAAATAATGGCTAATTAATTGAAATCATCAAACAAATATAACAAATTTATAATTTATTATTATTATTATTATTATTATTATTATTATTAAATTCACAGCCGTATACTTTTGATTCATTCATCCAAAATTTGCCAAATTCAGCAACATTCCTGTGATTCTGTCCGTGTTTTCCTCATCTTTATACCCTTTCCATTGCACAAAAATCCCCTTTTGGAGCCTTTATTTGTAAGGGTGAGAAGACACACAGTATAGCAGATGCTGAAGAACTTTAACGTCAGTCATTTTATTCCCAACTGAAGCGCTTCTGGATTCCCAACCCGACTGCTGTTTAAAAGTGCATGTTCTCTCTCACACAAGCAGAACACAGAGCTCCATGACACACGTGTGTTTGCTGCCCAGCGGCGAGGCTGCTGGGGTTCGTTACTTCAGCCGGATGAGAACGAGCTGAAAGATACAGGCATGGGATGCTGGGAGGATGAAATCCTGCCGGAAAGAGGGAAGGTGGTGTGTATGGAGCGCTAGATTATCCGGGGAGTGGAGTTCCGCCTGTCTGCCGTGATGCAGTCAACTAATCCTGATCAGAAGGGATGATGGGATATTTCTTTCCCGGGTCAGGCCTCTGTGAAATCAATCCTCACATGTGCTCTCAATCGCTTTCTCTTCTCTTTGTAAAGCCCTTTCCCCTCTCTGCTCTGTTTACTCATGCACTCTTTCTGTCAGTCACACTAACACAGCGCCTCTTATATCCGCACACTTTTCCTTAACATTCCTGGTCATATTTTTAGGTCACATTTCAACAAATAAAACTAAAGAAAAAGGTAATAAATAGTAATAAAAATAATTTTTGCACAAAAAAATATGTTTTTGAAAGAAGTCTGCATTTATTGGGTAATATATATATATATATATATTAGTGCTGGGGAAAAAATAATCGTGATACATAATAATTATACACAGTACACACACATATATTATGTAAACACAAACTTTTATTTTGGATGCGATTAATCATGATTAATTTTTCCCCAGCACTAATATATATATGAAAATTAAAATGCACATCTGATCCATTGAAATCATAAAACCTTAATATAATAAAATAAAACCAATTTCATATAATACATTATTAAATTGTTAAGGTTCTATGAATTCAATGGATCAGATGTGCATTTTAATTTTTTTTAAAAATTAATCAAACCATTAAAATGGAATCTAGAAAAATTAGAACTGAAAACACAGAATTTGGGAAAAAATAAAACTGATTTTTTTTTTTTTTTATTAAATTATTTATTTATATATTTTCAATCGTGATTGTATTCAGGAAGACAGCACTCTCTTGGTCGTGTGATGTTGCTTAACTGTATCTTCTGTCATTTTTGTAAACTGAGTTTCTCTGTGTGAGCGGCGCTCATTTGTTTCGATTTCTCCTCGAGAGGCTGTGCGAGCCTCGACAGCGCAACCTTGTCACTGTCAGTACGTTATACATTTTAGATTATTAGTAGTAATTATCAGTACATTATATGTTATTATCCACTATATACAGAAAATGCGAATATGAAAACAGAAATGTGCATGATTTAACAGGCTTGTCATTAGATTTTGGAACTGACATGTAATGCTTCTGTTAAGTAGACATATTTATCAACAGATACTGATCATTTCAAAGTGGCCGAATATCAGTGAATATTATTAATTGTGCCATTATTTTCAATACAACTAAGCACATTTTACCCAGTAATTCTTATTACCATAAACTACGGTTACGTTTATAGTTGAAATATATGCAAATATAAATGTAAATAAATAGAGCAATTCCAAGAGGGTCCTCACACCTTGGTGCACAGGCCCTAACTATGCAACTTTTTTTTGTTCAAAATGAACAAATAAAAAATAAAATTTAAATGAGTTAATACATCATCAATCCTTCTTCCAAAACATGTTTGTATCTGACCCTGATTCACTATGGTAAGCATATCATAAGTGTTTTTATTTTAGACCTGACGGGATGGTCTTGGCGGGAAATTGCGTGCACGTGTTGCTCGCCTGTGTGTCTCGTCATATCCGTAAATAGAGTAAAGTTGCTCTGGCTGCTTTGCCGTGTGTCTGGTGTGGGAGTGTGTGTGTGTGTGTGCGTCTGGTGTCAGAGTGGCAGGGTTTATCTATTGTGAAGGGTCATATTAATTAATAAAGCACAACCAAAACAATGCTAAAAGTTACATAGTGTACCTTTAACATCAAAATTATTTCACAACTAAAAAACAGATCTTAATGGTTCATAATAAAAATATTTTTTTTGACTGAAAACTTGTCATATTCCTTTAACCATCACTTTATTGAAATATTTAAGACAAATTTTTAATCTATGAAATAAAACTTTTTGGTACTTTGCAAAGCTTGAGACTTTTTAGTCATACAAATAATCAACTTTTTCAGTGCGTATGCTTTTAAGAAAGAAATTTAATCCCTTTACGCTACAATTCCTTTTCTTTCAGCAAAAAATAGCAGCTTACGTCTTTGATTTTAGGGTGAATATGACTCGGACACGTTCTTGGCAGGAGTGTGAGATTCACACACACGTCTCTACTCTATTCTTTGTCTTTTTGGACAGTTATAGTTCACACTTTCACAGCCTTCAAACACTTCCCATGGTTCATCTTTCTCTCAGAAGACAATGCGTCTCGGATCACAGCAGCGCAGAAATATTCACCAACACAGAAGGCCATTTAGAGAATGCAATCAAATGTCTCGTTCATAACACAAATATCTGACCGCATGAAATCATCACCACAACAATTCCCACCTCACCTTAAAACAGAACGACAAGAAGCCGTTTCCTAACAGAAAGCTCTGTGCAACGCAGCTAAAGTGTTTGTAGGTTATACCTGCGAGAGTGTTCGTTTGAGGTAGAAAACAATGCTTTGGGGAAACACTCTTTCAAACAATCCCCGAAGATACATCTAGAGTCAACATCCAGAGGCTGAGGGTGCTTTTAGTGCAGCAGGACAGAGACTAGAGCTTTGTTTCTTGTGCACTTCCTCTCAATAAACAACACTTCAAGAGACTCGACTTACTACTGCTTCTAATAGAGTTTGAGTATGTTGCAAAGATGCACAGCACACAAATATTGAGTAAAGTACAACTTATTCATTACTGCAATGCATTAGGATTGTCTTAACCACAAAGAATAATGAGATTCTGCCTTAAAATATGGGCAAAATGAGAAAGGAGTGTCTATTTACACTGAGTGGCCGCCTTGTTGGCAGAGGCTATTTACACTTACTCCGCCCACTGACGTCTGATTGGTCCAGACAAAATCACAGAAGACGCTGGATTAATAACGGCAGCAATAGTGTCGGCATAAGGCGCACGGTAGAAAATTGACACGAATCCACCCGAGTGTGAATCCGCCTTTTGCTGAACTCGCTCTACTCCTTTTTCCCATCACATATCAGATCAGAAAACCATTTATTTTCAATAAAAATGAAGAAAATATTCAAAAAGTGGAAATAAAGTGTCTAACGTGTTTAATAATAAAGTGTTTAGGGTTAGGGGTAGGTTTAGGGAGGGCTTTATTGTCCCAATCAGGCGGGATCCATTTAATAATTTTAATAAATATAATAATTTATACTCTATGGGCCTAATTCATGAAACACGAGCAGAACGAATTTGTGTGTAAATCATTCGTAAAGCCGCTCTGACGTAAATTTTCGGATTCACGAAAATGTTCGTATTTTCAAAATGTTAGTTGGTACGAAAGAAATGTACACCTGCTCCCTACCACGTGTAAATAGTGCGTAAAACATTTGACCGTTCTGTGTTCTAATTTAGGCAATTGATGACATTGCATTTTGATGCCCTATGTACCATAATAATATTTCTGTCAGGACCACTATCGTCAAAGATGATAAACAATTAGCATATATTTTAGATTGGCGGTATGGTTCTGTTCTGGGCAAGAACTCCCTGCACATCCATACAGCCTAGCATGGATAAGAGCAGGAGAGCAGCGATAACCCTCCTTAGGGTAAACAGAACAGAACCAACAATGTATTGCAGATATCATTAATGTCAATATTAAAATGTACAACCTAAGTCGGGAATTTAGTCTGATTCAAGGGGAATCAGAATGCCAAATCCTGACTGACGAGAGGAGGAGCTGGGGATGGAGGAGGGTAAATGAGCTCTG
This sequence comes from Coreius guichenoti, assembly GCA_039654105.1. Lineage (NCBI taxonomy): Eukaryota > Metazoa > Chordata > Actinopteri > Cypriniformes > Gobionidae > Coreius > Coreius guichenoti. The sequence continues at coordinate 40,269,628 of CM077179.1, read as the reverse complement.
GAGAACGCGATAGCTGCTGATAGTCCTGAAGGAGCTTATATATGCATGCTGTGACAGACGTCGTGTTCCTATAGGTAGACGTGATCAGCTGACAGTCAGCTGATGCGAGCTTGACTAACGTGACCTGCCAGAACTGACGCTACGCATGATTTCACGAGTTGATTTGCCCTATCTTTTTTTTTTTTTACTGTTCAACTTTGGGTAATAGGCAGCACTTGTCACTGTCACTTCAATCACAGTGGAGGAGGGGCGGGACAAATACTACACCGACCAATCATCCTTCTTGTACAACGACTGAACAACAATGGAGAAGTTAATATTGGTGGTTACTGCATTTTTATATTCAGTAATATTCAAAATGAGATACTAGTAACACATTACTGCCATGGATATTCTGTATCATAGCAACCAAAGTATCTCAGCTGGAAACACGCTGCGCTTTCAATCGCCACCAGCTGGCCATTTTCAGAAGAGCACCAGACGTTTTTTAGCTGGTTAAAAATGCTTTGGTGGACACACGATAATTGAATATTTATTGCTAGGCATATGGCCAATTGGTCTCTTTAGCATTTATGCAATATACTGGAGCCAAACCAGAAGGAAGTCCAGGAGATTCCACAGCGTTCCTGGACACGTCATTTGCGTAGTTGTAACTCATTGGATTATGCTAATTATGAATGAGTGTGCACGCACGCCCTATGAATGAGTGTGCACGCACGCACGCCCTGAAGAACCTTTCAGTGATCAGTTGTTAAAGTCCCCCCGCAGTCGTTTTAGTAAAGGTTTATTTTACGTGCAAATTACTCTGAATTTGCTCATATATTTACGAAAGTTTCATGAATGAGGCCCTATGTTATTATTGCATACTGTTTAAATGTACAACAACACTGAGGTGCAAACAGTATCTGCCACTATTTTTAAGTATAAATAGCATCTAACTACTATTTACACGTATTGCAAAGAAAACACTGTTATTTTCACATAGTGTAAACAGAATCTATCGCTATTTTCACTTAGTGTAGCATTTTTCTGTGCATATTTTCTTTTTTACTTTGTGCAAACAGCCGCTGCCAAACAAGAAAACTATCTCAACTTACAATTGATTGCACTAGAGTTTGATGTAAAGATTTTTTGTTCCAAAAGCGATGCCATTGAAGAACCATTTTTGGTTCCCAGAAGAACCTTTCAGTGATCAGTTGTTAAAGTCCCCCCGCAGTCAATAATTGTATCCCTTAAAAACTCATCTTTGATCATCAAAATAAAATAAATAAATAATTTCTTTCTGCCTTTAAATAGCTTGAATGTAACTGGACACCCTTGCTTCATTTAGTATACGCATATTCATGAACATGCAAATGAGCCCCGCCTCCACTCACTCACAGCAGTTCGGATCACCTGATCCACTCGGTCAGCTGTAAACGCTACACAATGGCAAGTGTAAATACTGGTTTAATTCAGCCATATACTGTATGTTTGAACCAGAAACTGATTCAGAAGAAGTGGAAGAGTGAATTATACAGGCTCGTCTACAAGTCAATGCATCAGAATGGTAATGTGTTTATGTATCGCTCTTTACAACGTCTAACACATGACAGTAATACGATTAGCCTTTTGCTTGACTACGTTATCAAACAGCTAATAATGTGTTGCTAATGTTACACAAACCATCTTCCCGTTTGCCACCTCAGTCGGCCTTCTAACAATCAGCATCCTTAGAAACGCTTTGAACAACGTCAGTGGAGAAAGGCATATTCATCATAACATCATAGTATACATCATATACATAATTCATTTGATATATTGCTAAAATGTACATGGTTTTTCATATCAACAGAAAAATATACTGGGAAAACCTGTCTTATCTTGAGACTCCGTCCACTGCTATGAGAATAGTTAATGATATGCTAAAGCCCCGCCCCCCTTGTGACATGATTGGTTAACAGGTAGTTTGTGACGTCAGAAACACAGGTGATTTTTTTGAGACTGTCTTTGGTTCACTGCAGTTTTAAGCAATGGCATACATTTGCACATGGTTTGTCTGAAAGCATATTAAAAACACCACATATAACTTTAGCATGTAGATTTATTAAAAATGTAAGATATTACTTGACCGTCATTGCTCATGTAGTCAAAAACTTCAACATAACAGAAACTCTTTTAAATGGCAAATATAACAGCATCAAACACTAAACACTAAGTCTAATATTATTCTCCTTATCCAGTCCTGCAAAGTATGATGGGAACTAGAAATATTCAAAGTTTTTTGCAGAAATGTCAGTTTAAATGACACATTATTTATTTTATTCATCAATACTTGTTGATGTAATGCTCAACATTATTATGAGAACTCATAAAAAATAATGTTTGCAACTTAAAAAGTTTAAATAAATGATAATTTTTAACTTGCAACCATGCATTTGTTGTGTTAAATAATTTCTTTTTAGAGCGCAGTAGACAAACATATTGAGTAAAATAGTCCATTTGTAATTAGATTATACAATTTATAGACTGTTTTCAGTATTGCATGAAATATAATCACATTTATCCTCTCTCTCAAAGAATATTGTCATCATCGCAGTGCATTCTGGGATTGCTAACCTTAGAAGGCAATCCAATCTTGATTGCAATAGAGGTTTGACGTTAGACGACACGATTTCAATGAGTATAAAAAGATATTGCATGCACAAAACCGGGTAAATAGTCCATTTTAGATTAGATAGAACTTTTATTACATAGATATTTATTACAAAAACATTTATACTGACCATGAAACTGTATTTTGCATATTTATTATTATTTATTTATTTAATTTATTTTTGAATAAATAAATAATACTGGCCATAAATATTTAATACTGACCATGAAACCGTATTTTACATATTATTATTATTATTATTATTAAAAATAAATAAATAATACTGGCCACAAATATTTATTACTGACCATGAAACAGTATTTTGCATATTTATTATTATTTGTTTATTTATTTTTGAATAAATAAATAAACAAATAATACTGGCAATAAACATTTATACTGACTATGAAACAGTATTTTGCATATTTATTATTATTTGTTTATTTATTTTTGAATAAATAAATAAACAAATAATACTGGCAATAAACATTTATACTGACCATGAAACAGTATTTAGCATATTTTAATTGTGTTATTATTATTATTATTATTATTATTATTATTATTATTATTATTTAAAATAAATAAATAATACTGGCCATAAATATTAATTACTGACCATGAAACTGTATTTTGCATATGTATTAATAATAATAATAATAATAATAATAATAATAATAATAATAATAATAATAATAATAATAATACATATGCAAAATACAGTTTCATGGTCAGTAATTAATATTTATGGCCAGTATTATTTATTTATTTTTAATAATAATAAAAATAATAATAATAATAATAATAATAATAATAATAATAATAATACATATGCAAAATACAGTTTCATGGTCAGTAATTAATATTTATGGCCAGTATTATTTATTTATTTTTAATAATAATAATAATAATTATAATAAAAATAATAATAATAATAATAATAATAATAATAATATTATTATTCTTTTTATTATAATTATTATTATTATTAAAAATAAATAAATAATACTGGCAATAAACATTTATACTGACCATGGAACGTATTTTGCATATTTATTTATTTATTTATTTGTTTGTTTGTTTGTTTAATTTATTTATTTATTTTGAATAAATAAATAATTAATACTGGCAATAAACATTTATACTGACCATGAAACAGTATTTTGCGTATTTTGCATATTTATTATTATTATTATTATTATTATTATTTTATTTATTTTTGAATAAACAAACAAACAAACAAACAAACAAATAAACACTGGCAATAAACATTTATACTGACCATGAAACAGTATTTTGCATATTTATTATTATTATTATTATTATTATATTATTATTTATTTATTTATTTATTTATTTATTTTATTTTATTTTATTTATTTATTTTTGAATAAACAAACAAACAAACAAACAAACAAACAAACAAATAAATACTGGCAATAGACATTTATACTGACCATGAAACTATATTTTGCATATTTATTATTATTATTATTATTATTATTGCTGTTTTATTTTAAATAAATAAATAATACTAGCCATACTAGATATTTTAGTATCATCATGTGTCATTCCTGAGCTCAGAGTACAGAAAGATGCTGTCAGTGATGAGATTGTGGGTTTGATTCACAGGGAATACATTCATTTTATAAAAATGTACAGAATTGTTTGCTAAATGCATGCTTAATTCCAACACAATGTAAATGCAGCATTAGAATTTGGTCTTAAACAAGCTATAACGTTGCTGCCTACCTTTTACAAACAGCCTTCATGTTGGAAACGCAACTATTATTCCTGAAAACGCTTGACTTCAGTCAGAAACTGAACAGTCTGAAGCTGCATGTGTACCAGAGCAAACGGAAATCTCTTTACAGGAAAAAGCTCCACTTAGGCGGCAAACCTGCCAAATGAATTTGCATTTTTTATTAGGCTTTGCATTATTTTTCAGCAGCTCCTGTAATTGGTTTTTCCTGCGCTGAAATGGTTTGAGGGAGAATATAAAACACAGCTCGTGTTGAAAATAGCATTTTTCATTTGAATTGCAAACCGTCTATTCTGCATTGCCTCACTTGGGAGGGACGAAACGTATTAAAATGTGCTGAAGTGTGTGTGGCTCAGGAGGATGTGAGACCTGTTAGCAAGTTTCACAGGAACGTTTTCATCTCCAGACGCTCGTAATTCCTGCCATTGTAACGCCCCCAGGTGGCGGACGGGTTCAAGCCCAAATATTACACATAATATTATAAAGAAATGTCTTGCATGCCACCCAAAAAAGATTTATGCACCCGCTGAGACAATATATGTGCATATATATGTGCCACATATATGAATCTCTTTGTATCGACGCTGTTTTGTAGGAGGCGAATCAATTACTTGTGAATTCGGAGAAAGAAGGAGCGACGTGTCAGAACAATACAAAGAGTGTGTCATTTCACAAAAGCGGTTATCAGGCTCACGTGGGCTTTAACACATTTAAAAACAGAAAGGCACAATAGATGTGCGAGTAATAAGGCCGGATCTGCCCTCGGAGAGTCTGCGAGTGCTGATGAAGGATCAGGCAGGTACGGAGCCAGGAAATGTGTGAAAGTTAGAGATGGAGGGAAGCGATGGATATTAGGCTATTTTAGGAATGAGTGAGTAAAAACACACACACATTATATGCTAGAGGACATAATATGAAGGAAATCAGATCAAATGAGATTACACTGGCTTGTTACACATTAAAATCTCCTGAACTGTTTGTTATCTGTAGTTTTAAATGCATCAAAGTCGGCCTACATTACTTTCTTAATTCATATTCTCACTCTTATTGTTAATTACGTATCCAATCTGGTACGAAACACCCACAATCAAATTCTATCAGCGATGATAATCTCAAAATGGTCAAATATATCAGCCTTTATGATGGTTTATCACCACTTTAAAATCAGAGACCAAAAATGTAATTTTTTTTTACCACACCTACCTACCAATGGCAGGTGATTTGGAAAAAAAAAAATACTGGCCATAAATATTTATTACTGACCATGAAACTGTATTTTGCATTATTATTATTATTTATTTTTACTCTATCTATCTATTTATTTATTTATTTATTTATTTATTTAAAATAAATGAATAATACTGGCCATAAATATACTGAACACGAAGCTGTATGTTGCATATTATTATTATTATTATTATAAATAAATAAATAAATTATTACTGACCATGAAACCGTACTGTGTATAATACAATTATTATTATTATTATTATTGTTATTGTTATTATTATTATTTAGTTATTTATATAATTAACTATGGATTTTAATTAATTAAAAATAAGTAGTAGTAGTAGTAGTAGTAGTATTTAAAATAAATAAATAATACTGGCCATAAATATTTATTACTGACCGTGAAACTGTATTTTGCATATTTATTAATTACTTATTTATACCAGCATGAATATTTATGACTGACCATTAAACTGTATTTTGTATTTTGTATTTTTATTATTATTTATTTTTACTCTATTTATTTATTTATTTATTTATTTATTTAAAGTAAATAAATAAATGAATAATACTGGCCATAAATATACTGAACACGAAGCTGTATGTTGCATATTTATTATTATTATTATTATTATTATTATTATTATTATTATAAATAAATAAATAAATAAATAAATAAATAAAATAATTATTACTGACCATGAAACCGTACTGTGTATAATAATACAATTATTATTATTATTATTATTATTATTGTTATTATTATTATTTAGTTATTTATATAATTAACTATGGATTTTAATTAATTAATTGTCTGTGTGACAAATTATTTTTAAATAGAGTTCTTCATTAAAATTAGCTTTCAAATTTTGAACTTTTCACTTGCATGTGGACAGTGTTAATTTTCGCCCCTGCTTGTAATGTTTCTGATCGGTTCAAACCAAATCTCTGCTCCTCATTTAGGTTTATAAAGTGGCTAGCTGTGTTTTGCTGTGTTTATCAGCAGACGTGAACATGAGGGCAGATCTCTTAATGAAGCAGACGCTCACACCTCCCTCTGCGACTCCAGCAGGGCAACAGTACGGCTGTATGTTCACACAGCAGATGAGCGGATCTTCTGTATCACTGTCTCATGACAGTCATCAACCACACACTCAGGATGTGGCATGACATAATCTGGAAACTTCAGCTTTAAAACCCAGAAACTTCGCTGTGAGGGACGAGAAGGTTATGTGTCAGAATCTGTGCATGTGCAATAATAAAACTAATGTGATAAACACTGACAAAACCCAGTGAGCTCCCTACCTAGACAGCATTTCAAGGCATCAGGTGCACTCCTGATACAAAAGCTACCCATTCTTAATATGGAGTTGGTCCGTCCTTTGCAGCTATAACGGCTTCAACTCTTCTGGGAAGGCTTTCCACAAGGTTTAGGAGTGTGTTTATGGGAATTTTTGACCATTCTTCTAGAAGCGCATTTGTGAGGTCAGGCACTGATGTTGGACGAGAAGGCCTGGCTCGCAGTCTCCGCTCTAATTCATCCCAAAGGTGTTCTATCAGGTTGAGGTCAGGACTCTGTGCAGGCCAGTCAAGTTCCTCCACACCAAACTCTCTCATCCATGTCTTTATGGACCGACGCTTTGTGCACTGGTGCGCAGTCATGTTGGAACAGGAAGGGGCCGTCCCCAAACTGTTCCCACAAAGTTGGGAGCATGAAATTGTCCAAAATGTCTTGGTATGCTGAAGCATTAAGAGTTCCTTTTACTGGAACTAAGGGGCCAAGCCCAACCCCTGAAAAACAACCCCACACCATAATCCCCCCTCCACCAAACTTTACACTTGGCACAATGCAGTCAGGCAAGAACCGTTCTCCTGGCAACCGCCAAACCCAGACTCGTCCATGGGATTGCCAGACAGAGAAGCATGATTGGTCACTCCAGAGAACACGTCTCCACTGCTCTAGAGTCCAGTGGCGGCGTGCTTTACCCCACTGCATCCCACGCTTTGCATTGCACTTGGTGATGTAAGGCTTGGATGAGCTCTCTACACACTGTTCTTGAGCTAATCTGAAGGCCACAGAAGTTTGGAGGTCTGTAGCTATTGACTGCAGAAAGTTGGTGACTTCTGCGCACTGTGACCCTCAGCATGCGCTGACCCCGCTCTGTGATTTTACGTGGCCTATCACTTCGTGGCTGAGTTGCTGTTGTTCCCAATTGCTTCCACTTTGTTATAATCCCACTAACAGTTGAGTGTGGAATATTTAGTAGTGAGGAAATGTCAGGAATGGACTTATTGCACAGGTGGCAACCTATCACGGTACCACGCTTGAGTTCACTGAGCTCCTGAGAGCGACCCATTCTTTCACAAATGTTTGTAGAAGCGTCTGCATGCCTAGTGCTTGATTTATACACCTGTGGCCATGGAAGTGATTGAACACCTGAATTCAATGATTTGGAGGGGCGTCCCAATACTTTTGGCAATACAGTGTACCTTGTTTTGGCACTATTGAATGGCCAGCAAACAAAAATGAAAATGTTATTCCTTAATGTTTTATGAACATTCAAACAGTCTCGTCTTTTTCTTGTTTATTTGAATGTTAAAGGATTAGTTCCCTTTAAAATGAAAATTTCCTGATAATTTACTCACCCCCATCTCATCCAAGATGTTCATGTCTTTCTTTCATCAGTCGAAAATAAATTAAGTTTTTTGAGGAAAACATTCCAGGATTTTTCTCCACATAATGGACTTCAATGGGGACCAACGGTTGAAGGTCCAAATCAATGCAGTTTCAAAGGAAGGGCTTCAGAGGCTCTGCACGATCCCAGACGAGGAATAGGATCTTATCTAGACAAACCATCAGTCATTTTCAAGAAAAAATAAACATTTATATACTTTTTAACCTAAATTGCTCATCTTGCGCTGCTCTGCGACACACCACGGATTGCGTAATCTCGTCGGAAAGGTCACGCTAGACGTAGGCAGAAGTACCACCCCAAGCGAACGTGCTAAAACTAATACAAATGCCCTTTACAAAAAAAACTCCATCTCCAACTTCAAAATCGTCCGACATCGTTGTTTAACCTTTTTATGCTAAAGGATGTTTGTATTAGTCTTCGCATGTGCACTTTGTAAACACTGGGGCGGTACTTCTGCCTACGTCTAGCGTGTGTCGCAGAGCAGCGCAAGATGAGCAATTTAGGTTAAAAAGTATATAAATGTTTATTTTTGTTGAAAATGGCGGATGGTTTGTCTAGATAAGACCCTATTCCTCTGGGATCGTGCAGAGCCTCTGAAGCCCTTCCTCTGAAACTGCACTGATTTGGACCTTCAACCGTTGGTTGCCATTGAAGTCCATTATGTGGAGAAAAATCCTGGAATGTTTTCCTCAAAAAACTTAATTTATTTTCGACTGAAGAAAGAAAGACATGAACATCTTGGATGAGATGGGGGTGAGTAAATTATCAGGACATTTTCATTTTGAAGTGAACTAATCCTTTAAGGAAACATTCCATTTAATCATTCTTCAAACATAAGTGACTGTTACTTTTGAATGTTCTCTGAACATTCCGAAACAGAGTATCATTTAAAAATGTCAGACGAACGTTTTCAGAACATTATCAAAGGCCAGATAACTTTGAATGAACATTCTATTAGCGTTGTTGGAAGAACGTTCTCTGAAAGATGGGATGAAACTATCATTTAAAAGTTTACAGTCAGTAAGATTAATACTTTGTTCAGTAAGGACACATTTAATTGATCAAAATGTTATAAAATATTCTATTTCAAATAAATGCTGTTCTATTGATCTTTCTATTCGTCAAAGAATCCTGAAAAATAAAATGTATCAGTTTACAGCATTGATAATAATCATAAATGTTTGTTGATCATCAAATCCTCATATTAGAATGATTTGTGAAGGATCATGTGACACTGAAGACTGGAGTAATGATGATAAATTCAGCTTTGATCACAGGAATAAATTACACTTTACTATATATTCACATAGAGAACAGCTGATTTACATTATAATAATATTTCACAATTTTTACTGTATTTTTGATCAAATAAACACAGCCTTGGTGAGCAGAAGAGACTCAAAAATCTTTTGAATGGTGTGAAATTGCATGCAGAATGCATTGTGACAATGTAATTATTCAGACAAAATGTTGATTGTATTTCATTCAATATAAAAAATGTATTGATATAAAATTAAAATTTGTTTATTACACCCGTTATTTCAAACCAGACACTTATGAGGTTCCATTTTGGTTACAATACACTTATATTAAAATATTGAATTATAATTAATATAATAAAAGGTTATATAACGGTTAGGATGCCGTCTATGAAGGTGACAGACAGCGAAGACGCTTGGCAGGTTTGGGAACAGAACTATTCCATCAGTTCATCGTGGTTTCCGACACACTGCACATGAGGCTAATCCTGAGCGACGGCCCGTTCTCCCACAGGGAAGTGAAGTGAAAACACACAAACAAAAACACCTTGAGACACTCCCTCCACTCGTCTCCATACAGCAGCTCAATCAAACACAGCCCATCAGAAAGCCAGCGGAATCAATTCAACCGCCTGCGCTCGTAACATCTCCATATGAGAGGAGAAGAATCCTCCACATATTACTGCGCATTTAAAACAGCCGGAAAAAAACCTTCATAAAAAGAGCCAAACGATTATCTGCATGAGGAAAAACAAATGCCAGCGACTGCAAACATCATTTCATCCCCAGCAGAAAACGCCTCTGTGCTCTTTACTTTAGATTAAATCTCTCTCAGGGGTCAATATCTCCAACCATGATGTTCCTCTGGCTTTAAATGACACAAACATCACTACTGATCATTGTTTAGTGTTAGTGAACAAACACTCAACATGAATGTTTCCTCTAAAACCAGGTTGAGGGGAGGATCACAAAACATTTTGGGTCAGTAAGTTTTAGTCCAATGCCATAACGTTAACTAGCATTTTCGGGAAAAAGAAAATCCTCGACGGGTCAAAATGACCCAAACACAACCTGAGGGTTAAAATAATAAATAATATATATATATTTTAAATAAATAGATAAATAATACATCTAACAGTACAGTACAATAGTGAGTAGAAAAATATGTAATGTAATAGAAACTAAATATTTTCCAAATAATATTTATAATATTGATTGCACCGCCCTGGCAATAAAATGTATACAATATAATAATAATAATAATAATAATAATAATAATAATAATAATTATTATTATTATTATAACTACGATAAATATATAATTATATTGTAAATATTTTTTAGAAAATAATATACAATTATTATTTATATTATAAAAACATATTATAAAATATACACATAAAATAACAATAATGATAATAATTTTAATAACATTATTAATGAAATTATTGAATAAATTGCATACAATATAATAATAATAATAATAATAATAATAATAACAACAATACCAATAATAACGACGATAAATATATCATTATATTGTAAATATTTTTTATAAAATAATATACAATTATTATTTATAATTATAAAAACATAATATAAAATATACACATTAAAATAACAATAATGATAATGATTTTAATAACATTATTTATGAAATTATTAAATAAAATGCATACAATATAACAACAATAATAATAACAATACCACTAATAACAATGATAAATATTTCATTATATTGTATAAATGAATTATAAAATATACACATTAAAATAACAATAATAATAATAATACTTTTAATAACATTATTAATGTAATTATTAAAATAAACAGTAAAGTTAGCCTGGTAATAGATAAATGGTAAATGGTTCAACTGATATATATTTTTATATAATTTAATATGATATTTACACTTTTCTATTCTCTTTGGAGTTTTTCTGCTCACATTATCTCCAGAAAGTGTAAAAACA